>NNCF01129924.1:0-22880 GCA_002313205.1 Laupala kohalensis | reverse complement strand
ATGACCATTTGTTGCTAGAACATTTGCTCCTTCAGCCAAAAGGGCTTTGACCAGGTCAAAAATAACACTTCGGCAAGCAAAGTGTACGGTATTAAGATCAGCTAATTCTCCTCTCAATTCAAGAGCAATAGGGTGTTTGTATTTTTCAGAAATAAATAAAGCTCGCTCTAGCATCTCTTTCCTTTTCTTATGATCACCTAAAGAGGTATTGCTAATTCAAAATCACCTAAGAGGTACCCAAGTTTGATAGAGGTATTACTAATTCAAAATTCTCAAGACCATAATGGCTCTCTTTTATTGCTAAAGCCCCTTCTAAAAACTCCTTAGACTTACGAAAATTTCCTGATTCTCCATAAGCATTACCTAGGTCACCTAAAGTGCGATATGTTCTAGGCCATAATGTTTCTCGTCGATTTTTAAAGCCCTTTCTGGCAACTCTTTTTGTTTCTGATGAAAACATAAAGCCCCATAAACAACACTTAGGTTTCCCAAGGTTTTAGAAATTTCAAAATAATCAGGTTCATATAATTTCGCATCAATTTCAAGAGCACATTCTAATGCTTTTTCATAATTACCTAAAGACAAACAAGCAACATCTATGTCTTTTAGGGTTTAGCTACTACAAAATGATCTGGTCAATATTGTTTCTCAAAAATTGTCAATTTCTTTTGTTTTTACATGTTCACCTAAAGCACCATACCTGTTACCAAGGCATGTCAGAACTACAGCAACTTTAAAATGCTGAGGACTATAATATAGCTCTTTAATTGCTAAAGCACGTTCTAACAACACTTTTGCCTTATGAAAATTACAAAAATTTCCATAAGTAGCACTTAAACTTGCAAGTAACATAGCAACATTAATGTGCTCAGGTCCATAACGTACCTCTTCAATACGTAAAGCCCATTCAAGCAACTCCATCTTTTTCTTACGATCACCCAAATCCTCATATGCGTTTCCAAGATTCAATACAATTGGAGTTATTTCAAGATTTTCACTTCTTACAGGTTTATTGAAAATTATAGCTCTCTCTGCCAACTCTCTTACTTTCTATTGAATGTCTGTTGTCTTATGTAATCTTTAACTTCTGTTCCAGTTGCCAAATTGAATGCTGTTTTACCTTCTTCATTTTCAATGTTAATATTAGCATTTCTTGTGATTAAAGTCTGAACAACATTGAAATGATTTTTCTCTGCAGCCAAATGCAATGGTGTATTGCCTTTTGTTGTTTTTGTATTTATATTAGATCCTTTATCTAACAAAACACTGACAATTTCTGAATGACCATTTTGTACTGCTAAGTGTAAAGGCGAACACTTAAACTTGGTTTCGGCTTTAATATCAGCTCCTCGTTCTAGTAAAACCGGAACAACTTCTGAACGGCCATCTCTTGCAGCTAAGTGCAATGGTGTAAATTTGTTTCCGGTTTTTCCATTAACATTGGCCCCATTCGCTAGTAAAACATTAATCACTCCCAAGTGACCATTCTCTGCTGCTACATGTAAAGACGTCCACTTGTATTTTTTCTTAGCATTAATATCAGCACCATTGTCTATTAAAAGTTGTACTATTTGTTCATCACCGCTGAAGGCTGCATTATGTAATGGTGTTCTTCTTCTTTTATCTTGTGTTTAATGACTTTCTTTCTCTTATTAGGATCTATTTTGTTCACTATGGCCTCAACGACATCAAAAGTGCAGCTCTCAGTAACTGAATGAAAATGTGTTGTATAAGTTTCTCTACTATCGACATTATTAGTAATAAACTCCTCCACTAGTTTATCGTACTTGTTTGCATAGTTCCAAACTGAAATAATATGTGGCATAGAATTCTCAGCACTATCTCGATCAAACATACATTCTTTAAGTATTGTAAGAGCTATTGCCAAAACACCTTCTTCCAAACTTTTTCCTGCTTCATTTTGCATTTCTAACTCTAACCTTATTACTTGTTGGACTAGTCTATGAATACTAATCTGCTCTTCTCTCAAATTAGTTATGGAGTATCTGCTAAGAAAACTAATAGCACGCGTTAGCATACCATTGGCTCTTACGATTCTCGTACCTTCATCTTCCTCTTCAACTCTATCTTGCACCAACCTTAAAAGTGTCTGTTTAGGAATATTGTCAGAAGCAAAATAAGCTATGATATTTAAAATTTCCCCAGCTACTTTACCTGTTTCTTCCTGATTTACTTTATCAATCGTGGCTTTAAAAGTTGAAAAGATAGTCTTATCGTAAGTGCTTAAACCGTCTCTTGTTAGAAAAGCCTGGATTTCCCGTCTTGATTTTTTATATATTTCTACATACTTGCCAATGTTTTCGGAGTAACCGGACTCTTTAATGTACGCTACTGCATGCTGTAAAGCTAGTGGCAGTCTTCCCAAAGTCTCCACTAATTGTTTTGTTTCCCTATCCTGCTGCGTATTATTTATGCTTAACGCCGTTTTTACAAACTCAATTGCCTTATCTTCTGGTAAAGTGTCTAATTCTACTTTTCCGTATCCCAGATCAGCAAACAATTCTCGATTCTGTGAAGTAATTAAAACATGATTCCCACTCTCACTAGACGGTAAGAATTCTTTGATTATTAAATGCTTTGCAGCATTATCAATAATGAAAAGACTCCTTACACCAGCAAAACACACATACACTTCTTTTCCCATTAACCCTACACTCTTCTCATCACCATCTTGATCTGTAGTTTTGAAACCTAATCTTTTCAGCAATCTCCGAAAAGAATCCTTTGCTGTTTCGTGTGTTTCAGCATTTATCCATATGACACTATCTTCTTTGGTGTAATAACTACGAGCATATTTTATGGCCAATTCACTTTTTCCTACTCCTCCTAAACCACTAATAACTACAATTCCCTTTTTGATCGCAGCATCTATCTGATCTAATTGCTCTTGCCTTCCAGTAAAAGACTGCACCGATTCCCTTATATCAAACCAAGTTGGTCTCACCTGTTTATTTTCTTTCACTGACATTAGTTCATCTAACTTTTGATTTATTTGCTCGAAGCCTTTACGATTTTCTTTTCTCCCTCGTTCTATACAGTGAGCCATGACTTGACGTTGCTGGTTGGCTCCCTGATGTTGCCTTACTACTTCATTAAAGATTTCCTTAATCTCGTTTTGATTATTTTCTAGGAAACTAGACAATTCACTAAAATTCCTATCTACATATTTTTCTATTTCATTCAAAAGTTCCTCAGCATTTTGTTTTGCTTGATCTAGTCCTTCCCGGAAGTTTTCAATTATTCTTTTCTCCAATAACTTTGGATCCTCATTATTTATTTCAGATAACAATACATTCCTTAAATTTTCTCTTTCACCATGTTTCAAAATATAGGCATATTCTTCTTTAGAACTCTTTTTTTCTTGATATTCTTCATTTAACTTCCTCGCCAACTCTATTTCATCTTCTGACTCCCACTTAAAAAGAAGACGATAACCATATTCATCGCTCTTTACACCTAGTTTTTTATAATATTTATCAGCATATCCATCAGTCTTCAGAGTTAGCAAACCTGGATCATCAAATATTTCTGCAGTATTCCACGATTTTGAGTTTTTACCTTCTAATGTATGTCCAGGATTACTATGAGGTAATCCAGTAGAAGTATGTTTGTATACTTTCGACTCCCCACAGACGACAGCCTTAGTTATGAAGGAAGAAGAAAATACTTCTTGAGTATTCTTCCTGGAGTAGTTTATGACCCTATTCACTGCATCATGAGCCAATTTTTCCATTGCCCTTTCCCAACTTCCATCTACTGTAACGTGAACAAACTGACTCTCAAAACTTTGAAAAATTTCTAAGGCAGAAACTACTAATGTCTCTCTTACTTCACCAGGATCTTTCCTAAATTTATATAATTGGTACATTAATTTCTTAAGCTGGCCTCTGTTATGCTTAATACTAAAACTTGATATCACATTTTGAATAACATTACCAACAATTGAAGATGCGTTTATACCTTCTGCATCACCTTTTACAGTTCCTATCACTTTATTAGTGAAATCAGCCCATTTACCAGACTTAACTTCCTGACTCTCTAGTCTTTCATAATACTCTAATAAAATTCTTTCAAACATGTACACAAAACGTACCACAAATTCTTTTAACCTATCATTTACTTCTTTTTCTTTTTCCAAAAACCTGTCCATCTGATTAGATGGTTTTGCTAGTTTTGCCTCCAGATAATGAGCAATTTCTTGACCATCATGGCTGTCATACACTTTAGCGATATCTAATGGTGTTTTATCATCATTATTTCTAACACTAAAATTTGCTTGATTATTTAGCAACAATTGTAAAAGTTCTTTATTACGTTTCAAGACAGCAAGATGTAATGGTGTATTTCCTTGACTATTTTGTTGATCGATATTTGCTGTCCATCTCGGATTTAGCAACTCCTCAACTATCTCGTTTTTCTCTCTTTCAACAGCGTAGTGCAAAGGTGAGTTATCCTTGTTATTCCGATCAATTATAGCGGTAGATATTCCATCCTCGAGAAGTAATCTAACTGAATCAAGCTTGCCTCTGCGTATTGCATCGAATAACTCTGCGTTTTTCACTCTCATTTCATCACTATCTAATCTACGATAATGAATTCCTTGTGGTCTGAGGAGCGGTTCGAATTGTGCATTTCCCGTGTTTATTACGTGAACTATGTTATCATCAATGTAGTCAGCGCGTTCAGTAGATTTGCAACCCGTTTCATCTACGACATGATGTACCCATTTCGTACCTACCGCAGACTTCTCAATAATATGTAATTTTACATTATATTGCTTACAGATCATACAACCTTCAATATCAGGTCTTCCCCCTATAGGAGGTTGTAAAGTATTTCCGTAGTTTAAGCGAGTTAATGATGAACTTGGTTCATCAACAAAAATTTTATTGATATCATCACTGGTATATTGAATATTAGCTAAATAAGCATTTAGAAGTTCATTATCGTTAGTATTGCCTTTCAGTGGGGCATTAGGATTTTTAGCATCGTTTATAATTTTTCTCTTCACCTGTTGATTACTTTCAGCAAGTTCTTTGCAAACTTTACGTAAAGATTTTACTGTTAATTCTGCGTACGGCTTCAATTGTTTAAGACCTTTTGCAACTGAATCAAAGAACGAATCCCCACCAACAATTGCCTGTCCCACCTTCCAATTCTCAGGTAATTGGAGCTTAACATCACAGTTTTTGGATTGAAGAGTATTCCTTTGTAAGTTCACTTGCTTATCTTGTTCTTCTCCCTTACTTTTAAAATGCACCGAGCTCATTTTTATGTATAATCTTCCGTTTTATTGTTGCAATAAATACAAAGTTAAAATATAATAGATGTTGGAAATTAATTTTTAAATGAAGGCTTGAATTCTAAATTCATTCTGATATGAGATGTACCACATCGACGATATTGTTGCGTCGACAATCCTTTAATGCCTCTTCATATTTATTTAGGGAATCTCCTTTCTTAAAGATAGGAGTCATATGTCGAACAAGAGAGTACAGTAAATCGTCGAAACTGAAAACAATAAAAAATGTAATGGACAAACCTCACATCGTATACAAAATAATATTGAAATCCTTAGTCTAGATATTATACATGATCCATTAAGTTCCAATGCTTAAGAAAATAAATGTACAGGAATCGAAACATTTTAATGAATTTTATAATTTATTTAAGGAATATTATTCATTTTGGAATGATATCTTCAGAAGCAACCCTGTTCTATTTTTGATCATAAATGTAAGAAATAATATATTGTGTACAGAACCATTTTCATTTTTCTAGAAAATAAAATTAATGTTATGTATGTTTTACATAGACCGATATTTTATTGAAACATATTTTTGAATGAGGTAAAATTTATAGTTAAAAGTTTTTTCATATATGCTACCAATAGTACAACTTGAATTGTCTAGTTTATGCTTCATTTCTGAATAAGAAAGTACTCTCGCACTTTTAGCACAAAGTACATATTTCTGATCCGCCGATTCCAAAATGTTTTGATCTTTATGTTGATTCCATTTTATTTCCTCGATATCCGATGCGATTCGAATCCCTTCACTCTGGTATCGATTATCAATCTCTGGGTATGCCTATCATACAATATTGGATTATTTTGTCATAAACCATTTTCTACATTTTGCTTTTTCTTATTAATATCTCAGTCATACGAGATTCTACGTTTATATATCCCATCAAACCTTATTTGAATTCACATTAAGAATTAAAACAGTAAAAGAGCTTTCATATAATTTCTTGCCTTTTTCCATTATCCTCGTTCTGCTATGATCGAGTTGCATTCTCCTTTTTACCCAGTCAATCGAAAACCAAGAACAAACAAACGGAACAGGAGATGGAACAACATCTTTCGAGTTTAATTTTCTGAATATGAGCATTACAAAATTTTCAATTAGCTCGAAAAAAGTAAAGTAGAAATTGAATAATCGTCACACACAATTCTTATCTAGAGAGACAAGAATGTATAGACTTACATTCGTTCACTGGAATCAAACACAGCATCACAGCCGTAATATACTGAGAAATTATCTTTACACCGATATCGAGAGGAATGGAAATCGACTCATCCCTAAGATTAAATGTAGAGCTTACTTATTTGAACTTCTGCAATCGTCACGCGGTCGATCCCTCAGCAATGTAACAACTGAAGTCGTTGGTGAAGATTGCCCAATCAGGAGGCAGTGTACTGCTGCACAACGATTTGGAGCACCAGCCACGCAGAAACGAAACTTCTACGGCACTGCGCAGAAGATTGAATCAGTTGTACACCGTTAGTTCAGTATATCAAGTATATAACAATAAACAAAACATATTGAATGAAAATAAAGAAAAATATACAATCAGAAAGTGTGAACTGTGTAATTATTGTTTGTTATTATAACGTTCACTATTTCTGACTTTATATTTTTTCTATTATTATAAATATTATTATTAAATAATTATATTATTAAAAAACTATTCTTAATAAATAAATAAATTTTTAAAATTATTTTTGTTTGAATAAACGAAGTCCGGTGGCTCAAAAATTTTCGAAGAAAAATTGATTTTTAATGACAGAAAAAAAAATTAAATACAAATTCGAGACCTCTTAAAAGAAACTCGAGTACGTATATCCCAGCAATAATGTCTTTAGAACGTAACAATCTTTGTTTTGTTTGTCCAACTTTGTTCTCAGCTTTGGTATAATTTGGAGTATATCTGCGCCTGGTGTATCTTTAAAAACAGAATATAATGCAACGTTCTATGGACATTAGAATGATGTCAGTGGTTAAATAAACAACCATTACAGCAGACCCTCATTTAAGAAAATGCTCTAGGGCTCGACGTCTTAAGCTCAACATCTCACTTGTTTTCTCTTATTTCTGTTAATTGTTGAAATCAGAGCCTTCAGTTCAATTTTTGTTACCATGATCTTTCTTAACTAAAAGTTACTGACAACTACTAAAAATATTACTTCTTCCTTCTTCAGGTTTTACGTCATTATTCCACAGTGTCAAAAATGGATGAGGTAGTATTTGACATGAGAGGGAGAACTCAAAACGACTAAAAATGTCATTTAATTGTAATAATTCTGTTTATTTTAACATACACGAGTTCTTCGTAGTATTAGTGAATCATCTAACATATTATTACAATATGTATATAATTCTTCTATATCTTACATATCATTGCATTTAAACATCTTCCAAACGATTACAAATAACTTATTTATTTATTTATATTTTACGCATTGTTAACGACACATGTAAAATAAATCCCCACAATATTATATGTAACATGTCGTGTGTCTCTAAAAATATATAGTGTGTATATTTGGAAGTTGAAAGTATGTGAATATTTTTTGAGAACAATCATTTCATGTATCTTCGATTTCATTCTTAATGCGAAGGCAACATCCATTCGGATTCAATACGAATGTTTCTAAAATTATAACGAATAATTTGATAGATCGATAAATAAAAAAATAAATATAAATTTATTGTCAAAAACAGTACAAACTCCGTATGACCACGTGGAGGACAATAAACTAATTTACTCTCCGGAAGCAAGCAAGGGACCATCCCATCAATTCCGATCAAGGGCCCTAAGGCAGATGCGGATTCAAAAATTTCAGCAAATGTTCCTAGATGGGATAAAAAGTTAGCTGCGAGTTATAAAACTAATAGAATGTAAATATGTTTGTAATTTTACGCAAAAACTTACACGTACAAGTTATTGCCGAACTATAGATTATTCTGAGTATCGTGTTTAAAAATCATAAGAGTTGAAAAAAAAACCCACTAAATTCGCGATTTATTGTTACAATAAACACGCCCTTAGACAAAGTCTAGAGAACCTGTATAAGAAATCCGCCTCTACCCGAAGGAAAAACGGAGATAAACCCGGGCCAGGATGGGGCTACAGAATTTATGTACACAACCGTGCCAAAGTTGAGTACACATAAAACTAAATTAATATGAGCCATAAGACAACACAATCATGCAAGAAAATAGTTTTTGAAATTGTTATAAGTTGTTTAAAAAGTACTACAGCAATGGCGTGATAAAGCACAAGACGAATTTAACTTTTGTTAAAATCAATAAATTCTTTTACAGTGTAGAAGCACTGGTGCAGGAGGTAGTTTTTAACCGCGGATTTGAAGATATTCAATTTCATAATATCTTTTATATTCTTGGGCAGGGAATTATATAGAACGATTCCCGAATGGTATGGTCCCTTTTGGCAAAGAGTGGTTGACACTCTAGGGCGATGAATATTACTACTATTGCGTGTATAGTGTTCGTGAACGAGACTGTTTCGTATACACAAGGGTGGTGCTTCAGTAATTTGGTCATTACAAACACGACTGTTTTATAAATATAAATGCAGGGAAGTGTTAAGATATTTAATTTCTTGAATAAAAGTTTACAAGAGTTTCGGGGGTGAGATTTACAAATTACCCGAACTATCCTCTTCTAAATTCTGAATCCTCTTTTGAAAGTTTGAATACTCTGACTGGAATTACCCCAGAAGGTAATGCCATAACGTAAATGGGAGTAAACGTTTGCAAAATAAACGCAACGGGAAATACGTGGACTAACTGCGTTAACTAAGATTCGGAATGCGTAACACAGATTGCTTAATTGGGAATTAAGATTGTCAATTTGACAATTCCATTTGAGGTTGTCTTGAATATGGAGATCTAAGAATTTTGTATTCGTAACAGTTTTTAATTGTGTTCTGTTTAAAGAAAGAGAAACCTGGAATAAAGATTTTGTGATACTATTGTGAAATGACATAGACACTGTTTTGTCAGTGTTTACAATGAGACGATTTGCATGGAACCAAGTCGAAAGTTAGACAAAACATTTTGAGCATAGGTGTGTTTACATAGTAAATTAGTGTCATCAGCAAAAAGTACCATTTTGCAATCTGATGTGGATGATGACATGTCGTTCACATACAATAAAAAGAGTATAGGACCGAGAATTTGTCCTTGGGGTACTCCGCAAGTATGTGACTTTGATTTCTGAAAGACAACGCTGCAGATAGAGCTACAGTATTGAATATGTCGATAATCCATCGGTATTTCCCTAGCGAAACGACACACCAACATGACTATACCTTACAAAACAACACACCAACATGCATAGCTGCACCGGAGTGAATCAAAAAAGAATATTGCCGATACGTGTCCAGGCTTCTGTTTGACTGCGCCATTTTTACGTCAAGAGGGAGCGAATTTTGAAATTCCAAGAGCCATTGCAATTGAATTTATCGGAATGTATAATTATATATTACAACACATGTGCGACGAAATATTTTGGCATGCTCTCTCTAATCAAACTTTACTTAACTGATTCACTTTTTTGATAATATTCACCTCTACAGAGTTGCTTCCTTGCACGAAGCATACGTAAAACCCTATAAATTACTTCTCTGTTTTGATGTCATGCGGTCATAGAGAAAACATCATTTGTAATGAGAGCGTATGTACGTACATATAAAGGATAGTGACATCTTGAAAGATATTCATTTAGTAAAAGGAGTTCGATGCACAGTAAACAGTCAAACAAACGAAATGCCCGACTATTGTGCAGCAAAAGGATATTACAATTCAACATGCAAAAATGTCCCATGTTCCAAAGATATCGCTTGTCAAAGCATTTGCTTTCAACGAGGAGTCTGATCGAAATATTCGATTGTACTTGTGCAAATGAGTTATTCATCAATACATCTAAATCATTCTGCGTTGTGGTACACATTACTAATTCTATACCGACACTATATCAAATAACAGTAAAATCTAAACGAAAACTAATTCACTTTGTTTTCCTCGAAAAGAAAACTAAGTTTACATTAGTTTATTTGAATAGCGTGCCACTTTGACAGAGACATGGTGACTGTCGGTAGTGCGGATAGATCGGTCACCAACTTTCTAGACTCACTTTAAGCTGCATTATAGTACCTATAGGGAGAGTAACGCCGATCGCCATTCAGTGCCTAAAAGCACGTTCACACTGCGGCGCAACGCTGTAATGTAACCGCACCGAACGAGCGAATGCGAACGATGTCAGCACGGCTTAGCGATGCCCTGGAATACAAAATTATAATGAGTCATGGAAACAAAATATTACATACATTTCAATGAGAGTACGCTTATTTATGCAGTTGCGATTTAATTATGCTATATACAAAACGAAATATGGTGATAATAATAATAATTGTGAATTAATGAGAGTTTATAAATAATCACATGTATACATTATATTTATTTATTGACTTTTGGCTATGGGATTCAGGACATGAGGCCTCTGCTCTTCCACCTAAGTGTGAGACTTGCGAGAGAATAGGAAAGGGGAGACGTTGGGTTGCCAGGGAAGTTATAGTACCGAACCGACATTTGTCTGGAAACCCATTACATCAGCAATAATAATTCACTTGTTGATTGATGTATGCATTAAATTGAATTTTTGTATTTGAATCATTCATAATGAAAAGAATCATTACAATGCCAAATTCGCCAATTGCGAAATGTTACGGAGAATTCTCGTAAGGGGTAGTTGAAAAACTTGGTATGTAAATATTATCTTGTGTTGACGAACAAGGAGCGTCACATTCACAAAAAATCGTTCCTATTTATCACATTTGACACTTAAAGAACTGAACTAAGGAGAATATTTTTTGTAATTTACAACTTCTCAATTTTTATTTAGTACTACTAATTTTTTAATAAATGAACTAGAAAAAAATTATTAGGTATTATAAAAAATGATAAACAGTCTTTACGTTCAAATATAATACGAGTGCTGGATTCAAAACATTATAGCTTTATCTAAATAACAATATATTCGTATTTAGAAGTATTTAAGTAGGATTCTTTTTCACGGAGGTTATTACATTGGAGACATATTCTATGCTGTTGCTATGCACGTACAGTCTTACCACGTTGTGAAACAGAATACGCGAGGGTTAGGGATCCATAGTCTGGGTGACGTTGCCTCAGGAGCCTGAACTTCGAAAGAGGCGCGGGGCAAAAGGCACAAAATGACGGCACCAGAGAAGTGTCAACTGGTCAGCAGACTCGTCAACGTTACTCTACTTAAAGGTACTCTAAGCTGCATCAGAGTGTGTCTAGATACGCGTTACGTTTTACATTTCTCCTTCAATGCGCAACGAATTTAAAATTCCAAGATAAATTGCAATTGAATTCATTCAATTCATGTCACTTTCATATCTGTCGGCCAATAAACCTCCTAAAACTCGAGAACCACTAATCAGATTTTCGAAATTCTTTTTTTTAATTCGTGGATATGTTCTCTGGCAAGGTTTGCGTGTTTATTTCGTTATTTTAGGTATCACAAGTAATAGGCAATAACAATAATAGGCCATTAAGTCGGGGGGGGGGAATCAATCTTCGGAGAGAGATTGTTGCATACGCTGCCTAAACGGTTAGAGATAGGTGGCAACAATGAATGGCAATATTCTTCGCCTCAAAGAGTTCTACAAAAAGTCCGCGTTAACATACGTCTATCTACAAGCGTTAACCAAAATTATTGAAAAAAAAAAAGGTTAAAAAATAATGTGTTTTTTTTGTGGGGCTTTAAGGGTTCGTCAACAACAAGGTTATTAGAGCCCATGTGTTAAAATACTTCAACTTAAGAGAGAAACTCAAGTAGATAAAAATGAATACTAATCCAATTAAATACGTTCTGTGTTTTGTGCATTTAAGAAAGTTGAAAACTCTTGAAATCGTAAAATTTGCACGAATAGTTTAGATTTTACAAGCGTTTTAGTTTTACAAGCAGTGGCGGCCGCCACCGCTGCCCCCGTCGTGTGTTGCTTTGGGAGAGCCAAGGAAACGTTTGACCGGAGCGCCACCTAGTGGTGCATCACGTGAAACAAATATTTTCTACTTACATTAGTGTACTTGAATCACGCGCCACTTTGGCTAAAAACGGTGGATCTCGGTAGTGGGGGTAGATCGGCCACACACTCTCTAGACGCGCTCTGAACTGCATGTCATGACAGCGCTCTCAGACGGCAAACTAAGGAAGCAATTAGAGATGGAGTGTACCGTTACCAGGAGAGAGCGACAGGAGTCACTGAGGCTGGTTCGTCGAATGTCGACTGTCAGATTTTCGTACGTTATAGACGAGGAAGTTTTTTAAAGCATTGACTTACTACTTGGTCCATAGATCATGTTAGGACTACCATCTATAATCTGTGTAGTTGGTTCTATCTCTTGAGCTACCAAAGCACATGGTGAATATTAACTGTTCCAGAATTTTTCAAGAAAGCAATGATAACAAGATATCATATGGCTTTGATTGTCGATTAGAAATCGAGCGTAGTTTTTTTTGACTAGCTACACATATCGTTACGTTGTTTCTACCTCATAAATCAAGACTAATTTTCAAAAATTCAAACAGAGCGTGTGATTAACAATAGTATCATATATCCATACTAATATGTTAATGAGTAATGCGTTAACGTGTTTGTCTCTTTGTTACTTAATCACGACTAAACCATAGAACCGATCGTAATGAAATTTAGCAAGGAGATAGTTAAGATGTTCAGGGTGAACATAGCCTAACTTTTATGTTTGAAATAAATGAAAAGATAAAAGAGGAAGTTGAAGATAAATGTCGATGAAATCGGGGGGGAAATCGGCCATATTCGCTTACGCTGCTTAAACAGTTAAGAGATTGATGACAACTATGAGTGGCAATATTGTTCGCTTCCAAGAGTTCTACAAAAAAATCTGCGACAACATATGTCTATCTACTAAGGTTAATTTAAATTATCGAAAAAACGTTATGAAAAATAGAAGTGATGAAATACTTCAATTAAAGTGAGGAATTTAAGAGGGAAAAAATCAATCTTCATGAAGTTTAATAATAATAATAAAAGTGCCTT
The DNA here is from genome assembly GCA_002313205.1 of Laupala kohalensis. Classification (NCBI taxonomy): domain Eukaryota; kingdom Metazoa; phylum Arthropoda; class Insecta; order Orthoptera; family Trigonidiidae; genus Laupala; species Laupala kohalensis. The sequence goes on along the minus strand of NNCF01129924.1, from coordinate 9,446 downwards.
TATTTTGGCGAGACTCAGACCTTCAGATCTGCTCTTCCGTCTAAGCATTAAAAAACATTCACATTTAAAATACAACATGAAAATTGGGAGGATCGTATTTACATTTTAAACTGGGAAGCAATATTAGGGACCGCCCCGGTGAAACCTTAAGCGATTGAGTAAACCCAGCAAAACACCAATCAGGATGGCGACTTTGTGTTGAATGGGTTCTTTGTTTTGTGCGTTTAATGAAGAAAAAAGACATCTTTAAATCGAAATATTTGGCAGAATGGTTTAGATTTTATAAGCGTTTTATAAAAATGGTGCAACCATGCTTCCACAGTTGTATCTTCGGAAACAAAAAATTCGAACCGCGGGGCATCCTGGGAGTAGGTTCGTTGGTCTATCGAGTAAAAATTAGTTTTAGGCAACTCCGGATAATCAGCTAGTTAAAGTATATTTATACAAATATTGTCATACGTTTAGGTGTCATGCACCGTAAAGTTTTTTTCCCAGCCTTAGCCCCGCTAATTACATGAGATCGGTCACATAGTTATTCTTTTCCAGGATGGTCGTTTCCGAGCGTCCTCCGTGTTCTTTATAGTGAAGACCTGTTCCGGTTTACGGGGATAGTCATATCTGCGGTGGTTTCCCTCGCCTCTGTGCACCGGAAAAAACATATCAAGCTCTTTCCGCTTTCAAGTGGTCGATGCATGACGCGTCCGCATCATCAAAATCAACATTCCAATATTTTTCCGGGGTGCGTTCGTCTCGAAAGGTAAGAAATGTTACTCACGGATACGGTCCCGAAGTGATAGGAAGTGTTAATTATTTCTTAAAATCTATCGCATTTTGTTACAATTATTCGTGAATGTTATAAACCATTTGAGAGGGTAATAAATGCATACAGTACATTAAGATGTATGACACAGCAAGATTTCAATGTATTCATTCAATACGACAATCTGTAAGCGTATGCTTTAAGTTATCAGGGTATTCTGCATCTTCTTGTATTCGAGATGGCTCAGAACACGATGAGTTTGTTAGGTTATGTACTTCCAGTTGTTGGGAAATCCCGTGATACGTTTCTGGGAATTTCACTCAGGGCTGTTGACTAACGAGGCATAGGGGGAAGGGATAGCGCATTTTATTGCATATATTAACGTGTGTATATCTATATATAATATAAAGTTTTAATGTTAATGTAAAATAGCAAGAAAACACATAATAGTCACCCAGAAAATGGACGATTGTTCGTGAGTAGATTATATTCTTCGTAACGCACGAATTTACCAAAATAAGCGCACATTTACGGGCATCTCATCTTCGAAATCCATAAGATAAAAACCTGACTTACTTTAAAATCTCTGATTAATAATCCAATGTTTGCAAGGAAATTTCTCTGTAGAGAAGTGGGGTGCTCTTTCCATCAGTGCACGAAATCCTGAAAAACGATATCACAATTTTAATTTCATTGTTGTATTCGTACAAGACAAAGATAATTTATTACAAATATTATCTCGTAAGAAAAAATGGAAAGTATATGATATGTCTATGTGAATTAGTAGTCATAGACTGAATTTGGTTTTGTTTATTTTGGAGAGAAATGTACCATAAAAGTTTAACTGCTGTAGCCCTACGCTATACTATAGTTTTATTGTCTAAATACAACTAATATAGAAATTTCAAATATTCCTATGATTCGCTTAGTCAGTATAAGATACTTTCGAAATCTTTATATGAGTGTTACCTTTTTAGGAGGAAAGTGTACGTCCATAAATGATAAAAGGCTAATTCTAGGAATTTGATACATCAAGAGATAAGTGTTATGATGCCTTTAGTCTTACGAAATTATTTCTACATCGGTTCCAGTAAAAATACATTGCCCTGTCCGAATATAACAATTAAACAATAGAGATCACCGCACATCGTGAATATATAATAAAGAAATGGTTCATTGTTAGCAAACGTGACTCAGTTCCGAAATAGAAATCCTCAACCCTTAGCATCATATATGTAGCAAGCCCTTAGCATCATATATGCAGGGCTTGCTTAAAGTTATGTAGTAACGTCAAAGTTGCGTTAGATTGTAGTGATTAGAGTAATTTGGATCTAATATTCCGTAGTTGTTTTCCCCAGTATTTGGCCTCCTTTGGTGAATTATAAACGTTTTGTGTTTTATTAAATAGAAATTGTTGGTATTCAGTTGATATTAGAAAATGTAGTTAAATATTTTTATTCTTATCTTAGAAGTGTGCTGAAATTTGAAACCCACCACTGCCTTTCGATCAGAAATGAAGGAAAGGTGGTTCTTTGATTGCTTCCGGAGAGTAAATTATTAAATTATTATCATCGTAGTTATATGCAGTTGGTAACGGCTTTTCTAGCAGTAAATTTATATATTTATTTTTACTGATATAGAATATTTAAAATGACGTTGTCCCAATGAAGGAATTTTTTGTGCAACTCCGTGATTTTTCGAAATAAAATTATTTTTTGGGTACCGAAACAAAAGTATCGGAGCGTGACGAGTGTTTGAAGAGGGGTTTCGAGGGGTTGTCTTGGAGACAATTACAATGAACTCTATTCAACGGATCCCGTAGGTGCATCACAATGTGTGTCAGTATCCTTGTAGCCACAACTAATATTGTGCAACTACAACTAATATTGGGCGCATACCAACATTTCACAGTCATACTAACAATAAAGTACGAATCAGTGACTCCACTATATGGAGAAAGAAACCAATAGCATAAATTATGGTCATCCAGTAATTTGTTAAGATTTTGACTCCCAAAAAACAAAATAAAAATAATATACATACATCAGTACAACGGCAATTACAATTTTAATTCTAAGAGTATTATGGAAGTTATATCGCTGAGAGTAGCTTCATCTAGAAGGCTAATTACATTCTGTGTTAGATAAATGACGTCTTAAGCTCTTTATATGGAAGATTTTGATATATTTTGTGCGTTTTCAGAATGCTTGAAGAACACACGATTCATATCACGTCGTAATGTATTTATGAATTTATCTTCTTTAAATAATGGACATTATTACAATATAATTTTTTAGATCAGTAGTGGTACTTTGAAGGAAACTAACAATAATTCTAATTCAATTTGCCTTTTAAAACAAATTATAAATGAAATAGGACACAGTTAAAATGTAAGATCAGTTCAGAGTCCACAATGTTATGTGTTAATTTTAACTCATTTTTTTGCTATTTGCTTATTATACCGGAATAAAAAGAGAAATAAACAAAAAATTTCGTTTTCGAAATAAGAAATATAGACTGTACATTAGGAATTATAATAAAATATTTTCTGCAGTTAATTTATAGTTTGTATATTACAAGCGTACCAGAACATTTTCAACGAGGCTTATAAAAATTATTTACTCTTTATTTAAGAACTTAAGAAAGTTATAAAAACCGCAGTAGACGTTATAAAACCCAAAATCCGTCGGAGGAAACAGTGCAGGGTAAAACTTACGTAATCTCCTTGTATTAACTTTAAAATGTCAGAGTGCTATTTAGAAATTTCAGAAAACATTACAATATCTCAATAAGTGCAACAGAAAATAATTAATTTAGATAGATATACCAGAAATTGAAATTTTATATATTATACATGGTCTTCGCCCAGTATGCGAATATTCTAGGTACCTCGTTTACTCAAAAGGTAAATATTAAAATACAAGCATTTTTTTAAATAGACAAGAAAAAAAATATTAGATAATTTTTCTGATCAACAATGGGATGTACAAAAATATTTTAATGGGTTTTTATATTTTCTTAGTCTCATAAACCAACAAATATTTTTCCGATAATACACCTAAAGAAAAATAACTCGTTTGATCATTTGTCGGGGAGTACTCTTTTATCCTGGAGGTAAATTATTTTAAATGACATATTTGCAATAAAAATATTTTTTTATGATAATTTCATTAGCAAATATGCTTTCTGTGAAAATGTATTTAGTGCTGAGAATTGAAAGAATGTATAATTTGATATTATAATACTTACAAATTTGCTGAGCTGAAACTTACAGAATAAACATTGCTCTATCGTTTCTTGATAAACTCGCATTGCTCAGATTATGAAAAGTTAGACGTCATAAGATAATTGACATGCCGCGGTCTCACGTATCCGAGCCCAAGGTGACCACATTTTGCTATTCATTTGTTCCGCACTCACAGCAGGAAGAAAGAACAAGACACTGCCGTAGACATTTTACGCGTCTCAATTCACGCACTCATTTGTCATTTCTCCGTGGACAGCAGTATCTTAGCCGGTCTCGCATTCGTAAGTCGAATTTTCAATCAATAAATAGCTCTATCAGAAACGCTATGTTCACTCCGGAGTATCACAAGATCACTGAACAAAGAGTGTCTATGGAGCAGTTTTCCTGTTCACGTGACGTCATCTTCCAATAGTTCATGCAACTCACTTCGCAGCGCTTCTGATGCGAAAGACGCGCGAATTTCAAAACATCTACTCACTCTCCAAACGTACATTTTTTACAAATATAAGTTAATTGTGGAACGGTCGTTCTGGTCATATATTTGAAATCCTAGTAAATGTAATTCCAGAATGTTTTAATTCCGCAATAATTTCTATTGGTACACATTAAATCTTTGAAATATACTTGAACTCCGTGGATTTCGGGAAGATAGGAAACCAAAAACATTTCCTTTTGAATTAAGATTTGTTACTTTTGGAGCCCAGCAAACAAAAAATCCCATTGCTCCACTACTATGCCGCAAGGGGCTTAAAAATTACGAGCTTAGGATGTTTTTAGTAATATTATATTATATTCTTTTCAATATAATTTACTTAATCTATTGAAACCAATGTAATTTATAACATCACAGTTTGCCTATATATAGACATTAAAATCTATTATCTTAAAATTTTTGCACAAGAGTAAATGTTTTGGGGAAAATATTGTTGCTGAAAATATTTTTGCTTAAAATTACAAACATATTGACATTCTATTAATATTATAACTCGCAGCTAACTTTTTATCTTATCTAGGAACTTTTGCTGAAATTTTTGAATCCGCCTCTGCCTTAGGGCCCCTGATCGGAATTGATGGGATGATTCCTTGCTTGCTTCCGGAGAGTAAATTAGTTTTTTTCCCTCCACGTGGTCATACGCAGTTTGTACTGTTTTTTGACAATAAATCTATTATTTATTATTTACGTGAATCTTCCCTAATTTTACTTTAAATATTTGTGGGAGCTCATGTTATTTGCAAAGGAATTAAAAAAAACAAACTTTTATTACAATTTTTTTAAAATATATGCTTAAAGTTCTATCACATTATAGAGGAGAAAAGAACATTGTCATCTTTTTTATTATTTAAATTAATACACTCTGAAAATTATGAGAATATTTTATTCCCAAAGTATTGGCACACTGGTCTGCTTTTTTTTGATAGTTGGCATATTCGTCTGAGATATTATTTTCGCTTTAATGAAAACGTCAATTGCTCACGTATAAAGATAACTCATTAGCTAACCGAACAACTCCTTCCGCGGCTTCCGTGGGACACAGAAACCAGGAAAAATCAGCTAGTGGGATATTCGCAATAGTTGATACTGAAGTTTCCTAAATTATTTGTCTAAGAGAATCACTGAAAATTTTTGTTTACCATTCTGGATCCACAATTTAAACGTAGTTACATAAGGTCGTGGTAATGTAGATTTTAGCATCTAAATTGCTGTTTGAAACGAAGTATAAACTTCCTAATACCTGTTCAAATATGTTCTTGCTTTGCGAATCCGGTGAATATCGAGATCTCTTGTTTGTATGTGCTTATCATGAAGCATGAAGAATTGCAGTCCCAAAATGTGCATTCCCTTGAACAACTGCATGTTTATTTTTTAACCAGTTTTATGTAACTTCACCTGTTAGTATGTTCGGGCCAAATCGTACAACTCAATTTAAAACCATTTCCTCCCAACCGATTGCGGTAAAATTTATAAACCCGATATCAATGCAATATTGCAATAAAAACTTTTTTAATTTTTTAAAAATACGAATTTATTCCAAAATAATTCGCAGTGAATTATTTCTGTGAAGCGTCCCCTATAATGCAATTAATTTCTCACACGTTGAACAAAGATGTATAATGAATTGCATAACCTACGCCTTTTCGTTGTAAATAATTCTACATCATTTTATTTATGAAAACTATTCCAGAATTTTACTATAAATACAATATATTATATATTAAATATTTTTCAGCGATAAGGATAGTAAGTACGTTTATTTTCATTAGAATCTACTAACGTGAAATATGTATGGAGGTATCAGCATTCGACTTTGCATCACCTTAATAAAAACCTGAACTTACTTTTTCCGTTTTTGTAAATGGCTCAAATAAAAGCTTGTTTTTAGAAAGTTTTTAAATATTATTAATATTAAATAATTAGTAGTAAGATAGTGTGAGTATGAAACTTTCAATCAATATTGGGAATCATGTGTGCATTACAATTTCAAAATAATGTAACATTATTTTCGTGCGTACTCTTAGGGCTCTAATGACCTATGATGTTAGCGAGCCCTAAATCTCCTTAATAAATTCATACACTTTATCAGTGTAATAAGGTAGAATTTGAAGGTTGTCAGTGGGGTTTCCCGTTGTGACGTAAAATCGAAGTGTTGGATTTTCTAATGAGCCATCTGCGGTGAGCAAGTTCTGGAGTTATCAAAGATAAATTCTATGAGCAGTTTTTAGTAGATAAAGTTACAAGTTTCCAGTATATACAATTAAATTTTCAATTAAAATATTTTGGTCCTTACTTAAGTCACCTATGTTATCAAATACGAAGAGACAATTATCAATTGGTAAAAATGATCCTACAANGAGACTATTATCAATTGGTAAAAATGATCCTACAGGAATCTATTTACATAAGACCAGTTGTTTATCGAGTTTTCTTCGTTCCATTGCACAGTCCTTCAGATACATCCAAGTTCCTCAAGAGTATTATTATTGTATTTCTTTTTAGTTTGAGTTAGGTATTCAATTGATAATATAACATGTAGCAAAATATTTTGGTTATCATACGAGTGATCTGAAATCTTAATCCCCCTCTCCGTAGGGCATTTTATTGGAATTGGTGGAATGGTGGTTCCTTGCTTGCTTTCGAAGTGTAAATTATTATTGTGGTAACTGCATTTTGACAATAAACTTATTTACTTATGTTCAATGGTATATACTATTTTTAAAGACGTTGTGACCCAATGCAGGAAAGCTTTCGACAACTTCGTGATTTTTCGATACGAATTTTTGGGTTCCGAAAATGAGAAACAAAAGTCCCAGAACGAGACGAGGGGTTGTGTTGAGACAATTACAATAAACCCTATTCTACGGATCCCATAGGCTCCTCACAATTTGTCAGTTCCATTTTAGCTACAACTCTAATATTGGGCCCAAGCAAAAATTTCACAGTCGTGCTAAAAATAAAGTAAGAATTGGAGGCTCCACTGTGTAACGTAAGCAACCAATAGCATATAAAACGGTGATCTAGTATTTTGTAAAGATCTTTACACCGGAAAAACGTTACAAAAATAATTTACTTACGTCAGTATCACTGCGAATACAATTGTAATTCTGAGAATTTTATGGAAGATGTAACGCCGAGAGTAACGTCATCTAGAAGGCAAATTACATATTTTAGTAGATAAATGACGTGTTACGCCTTTTTTATGGACGATTTCGATACATTTTGTGCGTTTTCAGAACACAAATACGCCCCACTGCGAATCAAACTACAGCGTAATTTATTTACGAATTTATCTTCATGACATAATGGACGTTAATATAGTATAATTCTTTAAATCAGTAGCGACACCTCACAGGAAATATGGGAAAGAACAACAATTCTAATGTAGTTCATATTTTTAAACTAATGATAAATTAAATAGTACACAGTTAAAATATAAAATAAGTTCCAAATTTTAACTGTTAATTTTATCTCACTTTCGGCTATTTCTTGAGAATACCGGAATAAAAGAGGAAATGAAAAAAAAAGTTTGTTTTTCGTAATGTGAAGTACCAAATAGCATTACCAATCCAAATTAAATATTGTCAGCAATAATTATATACTTTTCATATTACAAATGTTCCAAAACGCTTTCAATGACGCTTATAAAAATTCTTCACTCTTTTGTTCAAGAACGAATGAGAGTTATAAGAAACCTCTGTTGAAGTTACAATACCAAAATCCGTCGGGAGCAAACAGCGAAGGGTAAAACGTCCGTAATCTTCATGTATTAACTTTAAAATGACACTGCTGTTTAGAAATTTCAGAAAACATTACACTATCTTGATAAATGCAATAAAAACTAATTAATTTAAATAGATATACCGTAATTTGAAATTTTATATATTAAACATGGTCTTCGGTCAGTAAGCGAATATTCTATGAACCTCGTTTTCCCAAAAGGCAAATATTAAAATTTAAACATTTTATAAAAAGACAAAAAAAACAAAATATATTAGAAAATATTTCTGATCAATAGTTGGACTATAAAAATATTTATCGATTTTTTATATTTTCTTTGTCTCATAAACCCCGAAATATTGTACAGATAATACATCTAATCAAAAATAACCCATATGATCATTTGTCGGGGAGTACTCTTTTATCCTGGAGGTAAATTATTTTAAATGACACATTTGCAATAAAAATATTTTTATGCTAATTTCATTAGCAAATATGCTTTCTGTGAAAATACACTGAGTGGTGAGAATAATACTTACAAATTAGTTGGGTCTAACCTTTGAAAATGCCACTACTGTTTCTTGATAAAATCGCATCGTTCAGATTATGAAAAGTTAGACGTATTAGATAATTGACTTCCGCTGAGCACCACCTTCGTACTTATCCGAGTTTAAGGTGACCACACTTTGCCATTTATTTGTTTCGCACTCACAGCAGGAGGAAAAAAGAACAAGACATTGCGGTAGTCCTTTTTAAAAGGCTAAATTAACGCATTCATTTTTCTCTTCTCTATCGACAGCGGTATCATAGGTGAACTTGCATTCGTTAGTCCGTGGTGTGCGAATTTTAAATCAATAAATTGTTCGATCAGAAACGCAATATCACTGAGGAGTGTCACGAGATCATTTAATAAAGAGCGAACGAAAGTTTTTCCTGGCGCACTTGACGTCAACATACAATAGTTCATGTAACTCTCTCCGCAGCGCTACTGATGCGTAAGACGCGCGAATTTTAAAATTTATATTTTCTTTCCAAATCTAGATTTCTCGCAAGTATAAATAAATGGTGGAAGGGTAGTTCTGGTAATATTATTGTATTCCTTGTAAATGTAATTTCACAACGTTTAAATTCTGAAATAATTTTTTTTCACCTTTTATACACGTACTTTGAAATACACTTCAACTCCATGGATTTCGGGAAGCTGTACATTAGAGTGAAATGATAAG
>NNCF01129923.1:0-110485 GCA_002313205.1 Laupala kohalensis | reverse complement strand
ACGTTGAACTCAACACAGCGTTGCGGAAGAATGCTCGTTCTGACTTTGAAAAAAATTTCTATAAACTTATGGTGAACGCTATTTATGGAAAATCATGTGAAAACGTACGAATGCATCGTCGCATTTATCTTGTGACGCAATGGTAAGGGCGTTGTGGTGCACAGAAACTTATTGACAACCCAAATTTTGTGTGTAGTCGTCCTATTGAAGGTGATCTCATGACAGTGAAATTGCGTAAAACAGAGGNTATTAGAACTTTCTAAATATCATATGTAACACTTCTATTATACATTTCTTAAACAACAATTCTCAGATATGCGTCTCTTATATTTAGATACAGATTCGTATATCTTTTCCACTTCCAAAAATGTATATGATGTTATGAAATTGTGTCCTTCATACTATGATACCTCTATGTTTGAACACGGCAATCGTTTTGATATCATTCCTTGTAACAAGAAAAAGTTGGGGTTGTTCAAAGATGAGTGTGGTGGGGACATGTTGATTGAATTTGTAGGTCTCCGTCCTAAAATGTATGCCTTTCAGACACTCTCTAACATGATTACATGTAAAGCGAAAGGTATTAAACGAAGCATTGTTCAACACTGTATTATAAAGAATGTTTATATCATAATACAGTGCGAATGGATATGCAACATTTTATTCGATCCAAAGCACATCATGTATATTCTTTTGAACAACAGAAGCGCTCTCTTCAGTGTTTCGATGATAAACGTTATTGGATGGATAGGATAAATAGTTTACCATGGGGACACTATGGCATTGGAGAGACATGAAGCATGGATGAGGTAGATGTCTATCAACTGGCCATTCAAATGATACATACCATGTTGGATGTGATTGAATGTGTCCATCCCAACATGCCTGTCACAGACCTTGCATTACAAGCGCATGGCTGTCTCTTGGCATTATTTGAGAGGACACATGACGTTGCTCTCGCTGAACGTGTTACTGTGATACGCCAAGCACTCTGGAGACTGTGCCATCCACCACATGAAAATCTTCCACCCCCCTATGATGGTGTCTAAACATTGTTCACAACATGTAAATAATAAAAGAATATTAATATATTATATTTTTTTAAAACAACAATCTCTCTCTCTTTTTTTCATCCCCTTCCATTTCTTTTCAGGGTTGCATTTAGTATTTCATCATTTATTTTTTAGATTAACATAACATTGACATCACACTTTTTTGTTTCATTTTTTATAAAATTTTAGTGTTTTTTTGAAGGAAAGCAACATCATTGAAGGTATGTATTGTCTTTTGAAAACAATTTTCTATTCTGTGATAGACAGTGTAGCATAAATAATATTTTTGATAAAAATCATATGCACATATGTCATATCATCATTTGCACCCCCCCCTTTTTTTCTGATGTCACCACCTGTTTCAGTATGCTGACTTTTTGAAAATTAATTTTTTTATATTCTGTGTAGCATAAATAAACATTATTATTTTATTTTTGATATAAATCATATGCCCCCCCTCATGATCTATCATCATTTGCACCCCCCCTTCTTCTGATGTCACCATCTGTTTTGTCATAAGGTATGCTGACATCTTTTCTTAAATTTCTTAAGCAATTTCTTCTTAAATTTCAAAAAGTTATGTGATAGACTATATTGCATAAATAAATTTTTTGATATAAATATAATGCACCCACCACCCACCCACCTTACTCTCATCAGCAATTGTGTCTCATCATTTGCACCCCCCTCACCTCTCATAACCTATTATCATTTACACTCACCTCTCCTCTCATAACACAACATTGCATAAAATTTCAAAAAGTTATAGGATAGATATAGAGTATTATTTTTGATATAAATCATATGCAACCCCCACCCCTCCCTCTCCAATCATCAGCTATCATCACTTACATCCACCTCTCCATTTCTTTTCAGGATTGCATTTACTATTTCATCATTTATTTTTTATCTAACATTAAAGTTTTTTTAAATAATAAATTACATTGTTTTTCTTTGAAAGATAACATCATCATTATTTGAAGGTATGTATTAAACATTAACATTTTTTTGAAAGCAATTTTTTTATTGGATAGATAATGTATACCATAAATAATTTTTTGATATAAATCATATGCTCTCCACACCTCCCTCCCCCCCTTACACCAGCTATTGCATAACATTGCAGCCCCTCACACCTCTTAACAGGTATTGCATAACATTGTGTCATTTACATCCCTACCTTCCCACACCTCTTATCAGCTATTGCGCGTCATCAGCGCGCCCACCTGGGCATCACACTACAAGGGGCGATGAAGTTTTATTAGTCAAACTTCACCTGTCCTAGAAAGTGTACCAATTTGTCTCAGTATGCTGACTTTTTGAAAATTAATTTTATATTCTGTGAATAATTTTTGATATACATCATATGACCCCCACCCCTCTCCCACTCATCAGCTATTGCATCATTTACATCTCTTAACAGGTATTGCGCAACATTGCACCCCACCCCTCCCACTCACTCTGCTATTGCGCAACATTGCATCATTTACATCAGCTATTGCATCATTTTCCCCAACACCTCTGCTATTGCACAACATCCGCCTGGGGAAAACCCACAAGGGGCGATGCAAATCATATGCTCTCCACCCACCACCTTTTAACAGCTATTGCGCAACATTGCATCATTACCACCTGTTTCAGTATGCTGACTTTTGAAAATTAATTTTATATTCCATGTAGCATAAATCATATGCTCTCCCCCACCCTCTCCCCCTCTCATCATGCATCATTTACAAGCCACCTCACCTCTGNCTTAACACCTATTGCGCAACATTGCATCATCAGCTATTGCATCATGGGGAAAACCCACAAGGGGCGATATCGTTTTGTTGGTCAAACCACACCTGGCCCATTGCCTATGCATGGTGTTATCTGTGCTGGAAAGTGCTGTCAAAACCCCAACATCCAGTCATTAGTGTTATCAGTTCTTATCTGTCCTAGCTTTGCCACTTTTTGTCAAAACCACAAACCGCAACATCCGGTGATAAGCTCGTATCAGCTCTTATCTGGCTTCAAAATGCCACTTTCTGTCAAAACCGCAACATCCGGTGATAAGCTCTTATCTGGCTTCAAAGTGGCCTATATACCTACTCCTGCGCAGATTCTTTCTCTTTCTAGGTATTCCTGGTTGAAATTATTTCTTTCATCTACGACTATAAGAAGAAAGGTTTGAAATACCTTATCTGATCAGACAGCCTCGTGTTACTCTGTAGAGGGAGAATTTGAGTTTATGGAGCTTTGTAAAATTGGACGATGCGATTGCTATTTTATTGCTACGAAAACTGTTAGTTTAGATTAATAGAGCATATACCTTTTTCTTTAGTAAATATTTTCCCCCAAAAGTATAATGTTGTAAATCTAGATGTTATATGAATAAATATTTATTGAAAATATGGTTTGGATATATATTAGACCCGTTTTGTACTCAATATTTTTATTAAAATAAAGTTTTAATACTTGGGGTATAATTACGAACTCGTTAATTTCTTTTAGTATCATTGTTTTCTTTAAATATAAATTATTTGCTTTTAAATTCAATACAAAAAAATTTTTTGCACATGTTTATTGAAATTTTGAAGAACTTTTCTAAATTCCTGGTAAAATATATCATTGAACACTTTCATTTACACATGAAGAAACTAAAAAAAAAAATTGATGTTGACGAGCCCTAAAGCCCCACCAAAAAAAAGAAACTAAAATATCGAAACTTAAAGAGAACATGAATAGAAATTATTTTATAGAACCTTTGTCGTCTCGTCTGTTGATGAACTTTGTCGTAAAGTGCACTGCAACGTTGCCATGTATGTCGTAATGCTACGTTGCTGAATTGACAATTGTTCAGCGTGTGTTTTAAGATTTTCCTAAGCAATGTGAGAGCATGAATTAAGGTTTCGTTCATTACAGCTCTTAAACAGATATTACGAGCTGAATTGTGGTATAAACCATTTTCAAAAATCAGTTCACAAGTGTCACCGGGATTCGCACCCACTTTGTGGTGACAGAACAATTATAGCAGTGCTTTACTGTTGTCAGCTAATTACACATTTGCTGGAAGAGGTAAATGTCTGTTGAAAAATTCGAACACATAAATAGCCACTCAAGTCTGCGTGTTTTAGTCGGTTTGACAATGAAAGACATTATTTTCATCTTGAATTATTTCGACGAATAACACTTGACTATGATTACGTTTGGTAACTAGTCATTGATGCCGTTTCAAATATGATTTCAAAAAGACAATCTTTGTCACATAATTTCCGCGCAAAGACATAAAACAAATAAACACATATATAGTATACAATAATTTTACCACTTCTATAAAATCTTAAATAACTTGCACACTATCCTTTAATTAACATCTCAATACGATTCTTCTGCAGTTCGCCGCCATTAGACGTACAATTTTTTTGTAAAGAAAACATTCAAGGCGGCTTTTGACAAGTTTTCATGGCACATCAGAAGCAAATGTTTTCGTGTGATTTACGAATTAAACTACCGAAAATGTATATACTAAGAAAATTACCAATGTATATATAAAGAAAATTAATTATGCTCACAACTTGCGTATTGTCACAGCACTAGGTAACATTGATAAAATTCTTATCTATTTATAAAACACGCTTTGCACTTTCTTGTATTTTTCGTACGCACTTTAATTTCTGACACCAATTTTCAAGTTATTCTGTTGGAAGTTTGTAAACACTCTTGTTGAAAATCGTAGATTGTGTCCTTCTAAATTATTGCTTTTCATTCAAGTTGATGCGTATTGTTTCCCCTTGTTTAATTCGTTTTTTGCTATATTTACTGCAGTGCTGTATGCTGACTTACTGATAAAATAAAAATACTATAGAATTTATAATAATCACATTTGTAATCTCAAATCTTCGAATACATTCGAAGCGAGTTGTATTAAACTTGTCAAGGTCAATAATAATTCCTTATAAGTATCTCACCTATTTTAAAAAACACTTGTGCATTGAAAATATTGTAAATTAAATAAATATACGTAACTGAGAAAATAATTCACAAAAACAAATTCGACACATTGATGAATACCAGTTATTTCGACAATTGAAACTTGACTACGATTACGAAAATAGGTTTTGGCGTCACCGTAACGAGTTTTATAAATTACAAATTTTAAGCAAAATATACTCACAGTATTTCGCTGAATGTTATTGCAATAAACATAAAATGCAAATACGATCCATTTTTGAGCGTATTGTAAGAGATTTGAATATAGTGAATTTAAAATATTTATAATTACATTTAAAGCAGATCATAAAACATTGTTCTAAATTATAAAATTCATCTAACATAAATTTTCATGATAAAAACTACTGTTTCTTGACAAAAACGTTATTCTTTAAGTTCGTAAACAAACTTTTACAATGAATCAAGGAATCGATACATATTTCAACGGCCTGCTGCACACGTATTGATAAAATGAGGACACTATATAATTTATAATGATTTCAGTTTTTACAGTTTTGAAGATTGTAAAACGAGATTTAATATGAATACTAGGAAAGAATCAAAGTGATTAATATCTAACATATCATGGAAAATGATACATTTATTATAAGTATATCACGTTTAAAAAAAACAAAGATTGGCAAAGTAAATGATAAGCGTCTTTGCCATGTATATAAAATATCAAATACATACTTGAGCTAATTTCTCACAAAAACGCAAGGTAATTTCATTCCGTATAAACTAATGCTCGTTTGCTTCGAATAATGTTAATCTCTGAAAAATGTACTTAATACTCGAATTTTTAGACTTACTTGAAAATACTTGACATTTATTGCTATACTATAGCTATGAGACAAAAACTAAATTCATGCTTTTGCGACTAGTAGAAAATAAACAACTGGCCACCTGCGTGCAATTGATACAGAGAGTAAAACAACTACTAATTTACAATAAAGCTTACTTAAAGAGATATTTCTTGTAAAATTTCTGTCTGGCGAGAAGAGTTGAAACGTGAACTTAAACATTGTATCGTAAAGAGCCTTAAAATTACGTAAATGAAAATTTTTAACTCAGTATTTTGGCAATGAATATATAATGCAAATCCGCTCCATTGTTAAACGCATTGAAAAAGATTACAAAACATTGAAATTTTTTGGATTAATATATGTTTCAAGTAGAACATAAAACACTGTCGAGAACTATAAAATAAATCTAATATTCTTTTACATGGCTGAACTTTATGTTTCGTGCCTAAAACTACATTCTCTACGAACTTAAACAAGTGAGTGAGTGAATGAATCAGTTACACGAAGGGGCTTATATAAGCTGAGACTCGCCTTGCTCTGTGGGGGTTACACTCTTAGACCCCCAAATAACGGGTTGCGCCCGTGCTAAGGCATCCAGAGGAAAAAACCATATTGCTAGATTTAAATGATTCACAGCAAGGTCCATGAAACGCATAGTGCATTCGGTGATAATTTATCTAAAAGCAGAAAATAGGTTTCGGCGGCGCCGTATAATAGCAATAAAAATTTACTGCAAAACAACTAGTTTTTTGTTTTTAATGTTATAAATTATTTTCCACTATAAATTTGTATTCCGCGGATCTGTTTGTCGCATTCTTGCACTAACGGGCTGCGCCCATGCTAAGGCATACAGAGGAAATAATCCTTATTGCTAGATTAAAATGACTCACTGCGTAGATCGTACGCGGAGTGCATCCGGTGACACTTTATCTAAAAACAGAAAATAGGTTTGGCGGCACCGTATAATAGCAATGAAATTTACAGCAGAATGTCTGATTTATTGTATGTATTTTTTACCATGAATAATGTTCAAATCAAAATCGTATTCCGGAGATCGGTATCTCGAAAACATTCTAAATTATTTTTCTCTAAATTCTTGGTTACTGACAAAGAGTCAATATAACATGTACTGACAAAGAGTCCATATAACATAGGAGATGTGAGGACTTAGACGTTTAACTAAACAAAGCAGATAACGAAGAAAGGATCTTTTTAAACTCATGGCAAGTTCTTGAATAGATATATACATTGGTTTCTTAAATACTAGATAAGCTGAATTACTCAGTAGGATCACCTTCAATACATTGTACATATATATGTGAAAACCCTTTCAATCCCCCAAAATATATTTTAAACAGAGTTACTATGATGGGTTTTAAGCAAAGTTGTTATATGAGCACCCTGGTACATATTAAAGGAATAAATCCTAGCTGGGGAACAAGTTTTTGTTCCCCGTCCCCCCAACTAAAGAAAATAAATATTTGGTGTGTAGCAACTAAAGACATGAATGATTGAAAAATACTTCACACGTATATTGAGTTAATTACAAATATTGAGACTTCAATAGTAAAGCCAAAATTACTACGGCAAATGAGAAATTAATAATACTTGCAAGTCATAAAATATAAGCAAGTTAATATTTACAATGAGGAAGTTACTGACAATGTTTTTTGCCCTTTGGTTTTCGCCATTATTACAATAGTTCATGGTCTTGAATGAAAAAAATGCAGGTGTTGTAGACCTCGTCGGCTGGCGGTAGCATGTGATGATTGGAAGTTGCAAGTTGCAGAAGATGTACTGAAACTTAGAGAAAAAATGTAAGCTTTGATGGTTTCAATGTTTTGACGTTGAGTTGTGCTACACTGTCATAGAGCATTTTCTTATAGTTTGCCACGACGAAGATCATAACAACGTTGCCTTACGTCGACATGATAATTGCTGCTGCATGAGTAGGCACTGCTGGTGCCTTACGAGTGCCGTATGGTACTACACTCCATTTGTTAATGCACACTGTCCTTTTGTGAGCCGGTGAGGTAGTGCCGAGATGTGCGAGTCGAGTAGTGAGAGCAAGTCTTTATATAGGGTAAACGTTTATCAAGGGTGCGTTCTGAAGTAGTTCCAAAGAACGCCTATACGTTTCTAGGAACTTACATAATGTTCACGGAACATATATAACTTGCAATGAACTTACACGAACATCAAAGCATATGTATAATTTACAATGAACTTACACAAACTTCAAGGAACTTGTATAAGTTATAAGGAACTTACACGTACAAACGTTGAATACGAAGCTATTGTAATATAAGATGTTCTTGAATTTAATGTAATAAGTTCTTACGAATGTTTGGTTCGTAACATTGGTACATGCATATAAACGTTACCAATGTATATATTATTGAAATAAATTATCCCTACAACTTGTGTCTAGTTTCTGAACTTGGAAACAATGATTTAATTATTACCATTTTATAAAAAACGCTTTTCACATTCTTGCATTAATTGTACGAACCTTTATTTGTCGAGTCTGGAAGCTAATGTCCTTTCAAAAAACATACATGAAAATTTAAAAATCATGTGGTACTTTTATTCTCTGTTATTTGGTAAATAAATACTAAAAAATTAAATACATGTACGAAATGAAAAAATTAATCGATACAAATTCTCGATAAACACAACAATTTTTTTTGAATATTGATACATTATTCTTCGAGTGGTAATGCTTATTATATTGTATTCAAGTAGTAAACAAATGTGTCACCACCATACAGAAGTTACAAGGAGTGAAACAACTGACTTAAAATGATACGTATAAAAGACAGTTTATAGAAAAAATTTCTTTTTCACGAGAAGCGTTGAAACGAACTAAAATTCTGTATCTTAAAGAGTTTTATAAATTACACAATAAAAGTAAAGTATACTCACAGTATTTCGCTGAATGTTATTCCAACGAACATGAAATGCAAATACGGTCCATATTTCGCCGTATTGTAAGAGATTCAGATAATAGTGAATTTTATTAGAAATATTTATAATTACGTTTAAAGCCGATCATAAAACATTGTTCTGAATTATAAAATTAACCTAACATACTTTTCATGATAAAAATTATAGTTCCTTGACGAAAAAGTTATTGTTTAAGAACGTAAACAAACTTTTACAATGAATCAAGGAATCAATACACAGTTCCAAGGCCTGCTGCGCACGTATTGATAAAATGAAAACATTATATAATTTATAATGATCCCCCTCCGTGGCGAAAGTGGCAACGTTCTCGCTCGTCACTAAGTCATCCCGGGTTCGATTCCCAGAGGGGGCAAGAGAGAATTTGTAGCTCTTTGTATCCATGTCCCAGTTTGATTAGCTGGGATTTACAAAGAGACCGACCTCTGCGACTAACAACCGCAGTTGTAATGCTCGGATACAGTGCTCTGGATCATATCTAATCGCTGCCCGAGCTCGGTTATTACGACGAGTCTACTGAGTAAACTCAAAATCAAAATTGAGCCTTACTGGAAGTCGTCTTTCGTGGTCCTTAGCTGGCCTGATCGATATACATACATTTATAATGATCTTGATTTTTGCAGTTTTAAAGATTGTAAAACGAATTTTAAACTTAATACTAGGAAAAATCAAAGTGATTAATATCAAACATATCAAAGATAAGTGATACATTTATTATAAGTATCTCACGTATTTAAAAAAACAAAAATTGGCATGTATATAAAATAAACATCTTTCCAATGTATATAAAATTCAAATACATACCTGAGCTAATTACTCACAATAACGCATGGCAATTTCTTTCTGTATCCACAAACAAATGCACGTTTGCTTTGAGTAATGTTAATCACTGAAAAATGTACTTAAAAATACTCGTATTCTTGGAATTTTATCATTCATTGCTATTCTATAGCTAAAAGACAAACCAAATTTCATGTTTCTGCGACTAGTAGAAAATAAACAATTGGCCAACTGCATGCAAATGATACAAAGAGTAGAACTACTAACTTACAATGATATGTATTAAAGAGATTACTTGTAAAATTACTGTTCGGCGAGAAGAGCTGAAAAGTGAGCATAATTTTTGTATCGTAATGAGCCTTAAAAATTACGTAAATAAAAAAATTTACATTCAGTATTTCGCTGATTATTTTTGGCAATGAACATATAATGCAAATACGCTCCACTGTTAAACGTATCGAAAAAGATTACAAAATATTGAATTTTTTAAGAATAATTAACATATTCATTTCAAGTAGAACATAAAACACGGTCGCGAACTATAAAATTAATCTAAGATTCCTTTACATTTCTAAACATTATAGTTTCTTGCCTAAAACTACATTCTTTACGAACGTAAACAAACTTTTCCAACGAATCAATGAAAAATTTCACGGCCTGCTGCATAAATCAATTGGCTTCACATAAACTTATAGATAAAATTAAAAAACGACATAATTTACTATCAATTAAATAATATGAAAAAAATAATTCAATATATTTATTATTCTTTATACAACTTTTGAGAGTATTGTGATTTTAAAACATCTAAATATTGACAGTTATTCGTAGAAGTAAAGGTGAAAACTGATGAACGAACCCTAAAAAATAAAAAAATTTCCTTATGTCTATATCATACTTGCAGTATTACGAATAAATATTATATCCTTATTAAAAATTCCTTTTCTTTGTATAAAACACAAAAGTAATTTCAAAATTGAAAGTAACGTATTATTTCGTAGAATGTTATACAGAAAAATCTCAGTGAAAATGTTTCTCTCGTGTTTCGAACCACCGACCTTCCGATGTGCAAACTATCTATTATACCCTAAGCCACGACTACCGCGTTTTGAACGTATATAATGTCAGGTGTAATACTGCTTTAATACGCTAAGGCAGTTAGTATAAATTTTGTAAATTGAAATAATATCGCCTAAAAAAAGTCAGTATACTTCATTATACTTCCAAGGAACGGATGTTCCATTATTTGAATTAGCTTTGAAAGCAAAGTAACACTGTAGTGAAATATAAAATAAACCTACCATTCTCTAACATGGTGAAAATTATTGTTTCTTGCCTAAAAAGCCATTCTTTACCAACGTAAACAAACTTTCGATATGAATCAAGGGACCTATACAAATTTACCACCGCCTGTTGGATACATGACTTATTGATAAAATATAAACACGATATAATTTACAATGATCATTGTTTTTGCAATTTTTAAAATCGGATAACAAATTTCAATATCAATACTGTAAAATTATTGAAACGAGTTATATCAAACATTTCTAGGAATATAATATATTCCTTAATAAATACACATTATCAATAAAAGCTATTTTAACTAATATAACTTCAATGTCATTATATTTTCACCTTATCATTTGCAACTTTTCAGATCCTGTTTCAAATGTCCACAAACACAGGAAGCAACTATGGTTCATAGTTGGACATATTGTAAGAGATTAGAAAGTAGCAAATGTTATTAGAATAATTAATAAATACGATTCAAATAGCATATCAAACACTGTTGTGAAACAGAAAATTAACTTAACATTCTTATACATGGTAAAAACTATTGCTTCTTGCTTAAAACTTCATTCTTTACGAACATAAACAAACTTTTGAAATGATTCAAGGAATCTATAAAAAATGTCACGGCCTGCTGCAAACATCAAATAGCTTGTTCATAAAATTAAAAAACACTAAAATATACTATAATCTTAGTTTTTGCACTTTTAAAAATTGTCAAACAAATTGTAATATAAATGCTACAAAACAACCTAAAAGCGAGTTATATCAAACATGTCTTGTAATATAATACATTCTTTATACGTATCTCACGAATTCAAAAATACAATTTGCCAACGAAAATAATACGCATCATTGCAATGTTAATAAAATTACGTATACGTACCTGACCTGATCATTCACAAAAACGCATACAACACATAAATAAATAAATGTTATTTCGACGACATAACTACGATTAAGTATGAGAACTAGTCAATAAATCGATTCAAAGTAAAAATGAAATATAAATACGGTCCGTTGTTGGACGTATTGTAAGAGATACCGCAAATTCTTTTAGATAAATTAATATATACTTTTCATGTAGAACATTACACACCGTTGTGAAATATAAAAATAACCAAACATTCTTACACGTGGTAAAAATGTTTCTTGCCTCAAACTTCAATCTTTACGAATGTAAACAAACTTTAGAAATGAATCAAGGAATCTATACAAATTACCACCGCCTGTTGCGTACATGTCTTATTGAGATTATAAAAACACGATATAATTTAAAATGTTCATAGTTTTTGCACTTTTTAATATCGTTAAACGAATTTCAATACAAATACTACCAAATTATTCAAAGCAAGTTATATCAATCATGTCTAGGAATATAATACATTCCTTATAAGTATATCACGTATTAAAAACACACTTTTCAATGGAAATAATTAACATCTTTGCAATGTAAATAATAATACAAATACGNGGGGGGGGGGGTTAGGGCTCGTCAACATCGAGGTCATTAGAGCCTATCTAATTATTCAAAAAAAGGCATACGACACATTAATGAATATATGTTATTTCGACAAATAAAACTTGACAACGATTACGTTTGGCAACTAATCATTGATGCCGTTTCAAATTTGGTTTCAAAGATACGAATCTTGTCACCCCAGACCCCCAAATAATGGGCTGAGCCCGTGCTAAGTAGTCTAGAGGAAAAAATACTTATTACTAGATTAAAAGGATTCACCGCGAAGTCCATCGAACGCGTAGTGCATCGGGTGACACTTTATCTAAAAGCAGAAAATAGGTTTTTGCGGTACTGTATAATACCAATGAAAATTTACAGCAAAATAA
Organism: Laupala kohalensis; assembly: GCA_002313205.1. Lineage (NCBI taxonomy): Eukaryota > Metazoa > Arthropoda > Insecta > Orthoptera > Trigonidiidae > Laupala > Laupala kohalensis. The sequence goes on along the minus strand of NNCF01129923.1, from coordinate 97,770 downwards.
CTGTTTTTTTGTTTGCTTTTAGTATTATGGTATTATTTTCAACTATAAATATTTATTCCGCAGATCTGTCTGTCGTAAACATTCTTAATTATATTTCTCTAAATTCTTGGTACATGCTTTCCAATGTTACCAATATATTAATAAAATAAATTATGCCTACAACGTGTGTATTGCCATTGCAGTAGGTAACATTGATTTACTTATTACCAATTTATAAAACATGCTTTGCACTATCTTACATTAACTGTACAAAGTCTGGAAACCAATGTCCTTTCATAAAATGTTAATGTGAATTTTCAAGTCATGTGTTGCATTCATTCTTTGCTAATTGGTAAATAAATAGACACAACACATACAACACATTAATGGATAAATGTTCTGTTACAAAACGTAAGTAACCACAAGAAGTATGGAACTACTAAACACCCTAATTTCTCGAGGTTGCAAATCAATGTTCTTTTAAAAAATTCTCGATAAATACACAACATAATTTTATTGTATATCCATGTTTTATTCCTTGAGTCATAATGCTAATAGTAAACTATATTCAAGGAGTAAACAAATGGGCCACATACTTATAGAAATTGCAAAGATTAAAACAACTAACTTATAATGATACGTATAAACACAGATAACAGATGAAATTTCTTTTTCACGAAAAACGTTCCAACATAATCTAAAAATTTGTATCTTAAAAAGCCTTAAAAGTTACACAATTTAAGCAAAATGTACCCACAATATTTCGTTAAATGTCTTTGAAAATGAACGGAAAATGCAAATACGGTCCATTTTTGGACGTATTGTAAAGTATTAAGTAATAGTAAATTTTAATAGAAAAATTTATAAATACGTGAACTAGATTCTGAAATATAAAAAAAAACTAATATACTTTTATATAGTATAAAATATTGTTCCTTGCCTTAAACGTTAATCTTTAAAAACGTAAACAAACATTTGAAACAAATCAATGAATCCATTCAAAATTTCACGGCCTGCTGCACAGAAAAATGTCTTGTTCATGTCTTACTGAAAAAATTAAAATCTAATATAGCTCATAATGATTTTATTAATTTCACTTTTAAAAATCTTCAAACGATTTTCTGTCTCAAATTAACACAAAATAATCAAAGTAACATCAAACATGTAAAGGAAAATGATTCATTCATTATAAGTATCTCACGTAATAAAAATTAATTTTTACAGTGTAATTAATAAGCATGTTTGCAATGAAAATACAATACAAATGCGTACCTGAACTAAACATTCACTATACTTATACGGCATATTATGGAATAAAAGGTATTTTAACGAATGAAACTTTACAATTACGTTTTGCAACTTATCATTGTTATTCTTCTGATCCGGTTTCAAATGCCCACAAACAAAATTACTTTAAGAAAGCATAATTTTATGACTGAGTTTCACTGAGTTTCTTTGAAATGAACGTAAAACGCAAATACGTTTTTTTTAGGCTTTAAGGGCTCGTCAATAGCAAGGTCATTAGAGCCCACAAAAATATAAATATTGTAAGACATTTCAAAGTAGTGAATGTTATTAGAATAATTAAAATACTGTTATGAAATTTGAAATTATTCTCACATTCTTTAACATGGTAAAAATTATTGTAGCTTGCCTAAAGGTTCTTTCTTTAAGAACGTTAACAAACTTTTTCAATTTTCCACGGCCAGCTGCACGCATATTAATATAATGAAAACACTATACAATTTATAATGATCTTAGTTTTTGCACTTTTGAAGATTGTAAAGATATTTTTTTTTTAATTCAAAGTATAGCAACCATGTCTAGGAAAATGATGCATTCCTTATAAGTATCACACGTATTCCAAAACACGTTATGGAAACGTAAAGATTATGCATCTTTGCAATATAAATAAAATACAAATACGTACATTTGCCAAATATTCACAAAAATGGATACGACACATTAATAATAAAATGTTATTTCGACGAATAACATGTGAGAACGATTACGTTTGGGAACAAGTCATTGATGTCGTTTCAAATTAGTTTTCAAAGATACGATTTTTGTCAGTTTATTTTCGCACAGATACACAAAACAATTATACACATTAGTACACAACACTTATTTACTATAATCTTAGTTTTGCACCTTTAAAGATTGTAAAACGAATTTCAGTCTCAAAACTACAAAAAAATTCGAATATCAAACACGTCAAGGAAAATAATTCATTAATTATAAGTATCTCACGTATTTAAAATTTTTGGCAGGTTAAATAAAATACAAATACGTACCTTAACTAATCATTCACTATACTTATACGACACGTTATTGAATAAAAGGTATTTTAACGAATACAACTTCATTGTGATTACTTTTCCATCTTATCAATGTTAAGATCTCGTTTCAAGTGTCCACAGATACAATTACTTAAAGAAACCAAAATTTACTCATTGCATTTCGCTGAGTGTCTTTGCAAGGAACGTGAAATGTAAAAACTGGCCATTGTTGGACATATTATAAGATAAACCGAAATAGTAAAATTATTAGAAATATTAAAAAATAAGTTTCATATTGATCATGAAACAGTGTTTTGAAATATAAAATTAAACTAACATTCTTTTACATGGTAAAAATTATTGTTTGTAGCCTACAACTCCATTCTTTACGAACCTAAATAAACTTTTGTATTGAATCAAGGTATCTATACAAATTAACATCGCCCATTGCGTACTAAAATTGGCTAAACAAGAACATTAATAAAATAAAAACACATTTTTACTATTAACTTAGTTTGTATTGAAACTTTGTCGTAAACATTCTTTATTATCTTTCTCTAAATTCTTGGTACATGCGTACCAGCGTTACCAATATATTAATGAAATAAATTGTGCTCAAAGTGTGTATTGCCACTGCACTAGGTAACACTAATTTAATTATTAGCAATTTATGAAACACGCTTTGCACTTTCTTGCATTAATTGTACATACCTTTATGTGTCGAGTCTGGAAACCAATGTCCTTTCAAAAAATATTAATGTAATTTTACAAGTCATGTGTTACATTCATTCCCTGCTAATTGATAAATAAATACTAAAATAGACTTATACACATGTACGAAATGAAAGATCGATAAATATTCTCGATAAACACAATATAATTTTATTGAATATCGATATATTATTCCTTGAGTCGTAATGCTAATAGCTAACTATATTCAGGGAGTGAACAAATGCGCCACGATCAAACAGAAATTGCTTGGAGTAAAACAATTAACTTATAATGATACGTATAAAAGACAGGTGACAGATAATATTTCTTTTTCACAAGAAACGAACAAACATAAACAAAAAATTTGAATCTTAAGGAGCCTTAAAAATTGCTCAATTATAGCAAAATATACTCACAGTATTTTGCTAAATGTCTTTGCAATGAAAATGAAATTCAAATACGGCCCATTGTAAGAGATTCAAAAATTGTGAATTTTTTTAGAAAATTTATTAATACGTATAAAGTAGATTATAAATATTGTTCTAAAATACAAAATTAACCTAACGTAATTTTACATCATATAAATTGTTGTTTCTTGCCTAAACGTAATTTTTTTTAAACGTAAACAAATATTTGAAACGAATCTTTTTTTTTTTTTGTGGGGCTTTAGGGCTCGTCAACATCAAAGGTCATTAGAGCCCAATTGAAACGAATCAATGAATCGATTCAAATTTTCACGGTCTGCTGTATCGATAAATTAGCTTGTCCATGTCTTATTTAAATTTTAAAACACGATACAATTTATAATGAACTTAGAAATTTCACTTTTAAACATCGTAAAACGAATTTCAATATCAAAATTACAAAAAAATTCAAGACACTTTGACAACGTATATTTGCAATGTAAATAAAATACAAATGCGTACCTCAGCAAACATTCACAAAACTGCACACGACACATTCATGAATAAATGTTATTTCGACGAATAGAAATTTCCTGCGATTACGTTTCCAACTTAATTGTTGTTATTCCTTCAGATCCCGTTTCAAATATGTTCACAAATATCCATTTTTGTTATTTTATTTGCACAAAGACATAAAGCAATTTAACACACATTGTGTTTATTATAAACTGTTTTTTTTAATTAAAGCATACAATGCTTTTAACACTTCTATTAAACCTTAAATAACTTTCAATACTTTTAATGAAGCCTATGCGATAGAAAGTGCCGTTCGCCGTCATACAAGTTTTTTGTTATGGAGGGGGCTTTGGCTTGTATTACGTGGCACACTTACAATCTCGTGCTCGTTTGCTTCGCGTAAAATATTAATTCACCAAAAAATTTACTTAAAAAATAATATTCTCGAATTTTTTGATTTTTATCATTTATTGATATTCTATAGCTATGAGACAAACCGAATTTCATGTTTCTAACGCTAGTAAGATATAAACAATTTCTTCACATAATGTTAAAGATGCAAAGAGTCAAACAACTACAAACTTACAATGATACGTATAAACGAGATACGACATATTATTTCTTTTTCACGAAGTGCGTTGAAAGATGAAATAAATTTTTTATCATTTAGAGTCTCAAAAGTTACATAAATAAACAAAAATACACTTACCGTAATTCACTAAGTGTCTTTGCGATGAAGATAATAATGCTGTCAATTGCTGGACATACTACGGGTGTTTCAGATATAGTGATTTTTTTGGGAAAAATTAATAAATACGATTCAAGTGAAACCTAAAAAACAGTTGTAAACTATAAAACTAACCAAATATTCTTTTACATGGTCAAAATTAATGTTTCTTGTCTAAAATTCATTCTTTACGAACGTAAACAAGCTTCAGAAATGAATCAAAGAATATATATAAATCACCTCCGCCTGTTGCGTACGTCTTCTTGACAAAATAAAAACAATATAATTTACAATGATCATCGTTTTTGCTCTTTTTAAAATCGTAAAACGAATTTCAATATCAATACTACAAAGTTATTTAAAGCGAGTTATATCAAACATGTCTATGAATATAATATATTCCTTAGTATCTCACGTATTAAAAAACACTCTTTGGTAATGGACATAATTAATATCTTTGCAATATAAATAAAATACAAATACGTACCTAAACAAATCTTTCAGAAATACGCATTCGACACATTAATAAATAAATGTTATTTCAACGACTTAACTACGATTATGTTTGGGAACAAGTCATTGTCATTCTTCAGATGCCATTTCAAATATGTTCTCAAAAATTCGATTTTTCTCAATTTATTTTAGCACAAAGTCATCAAACAAATAAATACATATAGTTCACAATACTTTTAACATGTCTATAAAACTTTAAATAATTTGCACTATATCCTTTGATTAACATCCCAATACGATTCTTCTGCAGTTCGCCGCCATTAGACGTACAATCCTTTTGTAAACAAAACATTCATGGCGGCTTTGACAAATTTGCATGGCACATCCACAAGCTAATGTTTTCGTGTGATTTACGTAATTTTAATTACAGAAAAATGTACTTTTAAATTGATATTGTCAAATTTTAGGAATTTAAATATTCATTGTCATTCTCCAGCTACAAGATGAACCAAGTTTCATGCATGTACAACTAGTACAAGGTACCAAACACTTATGATTACAAGATGAGTGAGTGAATCAGTTACACGAAGGGGCTTATATAAGATTAAAATCGCCTTGCTCGCTGGGGGTGACACCCCCAGACTCCGTGCTAAGGTTTCCAGAGGGAAAAAAACCTTTTTCCTTGATTTAAATGATTCATCGCGTAGTCCATTGAACGCGTAGCGCATCCGGTGACACTTTAAATAAAAGAGGAAAATAGGTTTTGACGGCACCGTATAAGAGCAATAAAAATTTCGAACACTATCTTAGTCTTGACACAAAATTTCAAGTTAATGTGTAACAAAATAGTGAATACCTTTGTTGGAAATCCTTGATTGTGACCTTCCCAATTTTCGTTTTTTATTGAAATTGCCCTCACCCATTTCGTCTTGTTTCATACCTTTTTGCTCAATTTTCTGCACCGCATAATTTCTAAAATAACCGGAGATATTTACATGAACAGAAAATGGAGTTAAAATTTGATTCTCTACTGTAGCCTGACACCAATTATATAGTTATTCCGACACATAATAGTGAATTCTTATGTTTGAAATCCTAGATTGTATCTTTCCCAATTAATGTTTTTAAATCAAATCGATCTTACCCGATTCCTCTTGCTTAATTGTGTTTTGCTAACTGTATTGCAATTCAAAATACCAATTAAATACAAGGATGTTCACCTTTTTAAAAATTTATGTTTAACATGCATTTTGGGGCATACCTTCTTTCAGAATTGTTCTTCCATGTTTGAAATCCTAGTTTGTGTCCTTCCTATTTATTGTATTCTATTAAAATTTATCTCATACAGTTTTCATTACTTAATTCTTTTTCGCTAAATTTACTGCACTGCAAAAATTTCTAAAATAACCAAAGATATTTGAAAAAAATAGAAAATGTGGTAATGTATACGTTTAAAATGTGGTATGGCATTACTTCTTTTATATATGTTTTTAAGAACATTCCTTTTCCAGGGTTAATTTTAGACTCTACTTAAACCTGACTCTATATTTCATGTTATTGTGACAGAATAGTCAACACATTTTTTGAAAATCCTGGATTTTGTCATTTCCAATTTTCGTTTTTCATTCAAAATGCTCTCACTCGTTTCCTATTGTTTCATTCTTTTTTGCTATTTTTCCTGCACCGCAAAATTTGTTAAACAACCAAAGATATTTACATTTTTAGAAAATGAGGTTAATGTGCATCGGATGGCATAACTTCTTTCATATTTCTTTTTAAGAAAATTCTTTTTACTGGGGTTAATTTGAGACTCTACTTTAGCCTGACACCAATTATATAGTTATTCCGACATAAAATAGGGAACACCTATGTAGGAAATAGTAGATTGTATCTTTCCCAATGTACGTTTTCAATTCTAATTGATCTCATTCGACTCGTCTGGCTCAATTCTTTAATAGTAAAATTACTTTACTCTAAAATTTTATAAATGGCTCAAAATTTTCTGTGAAAGTTTATCTCATTTAGTTTTTACTGCTTATTTCTTTCTGTCTGAATTTACTACACTTCAAGAATCCTATTTTATAGGAAGATATTCACGTGCATAAGAAGTGGTATTAATATGCATGGGAGGGCATAACTGCATTCAGATTTGTTTTTGCTAAAATTCTCTCCATAGGAGTTAATTTTAGTCTCTAATTTAGCCTGACGCCAATTTTCTAGTTATTCCAACACGTAGTGAACACCTATGTTGATAATCCTAGATTGTGTCTTTCTAAAAAAAAATGATATTAATTCAAATTGAACTCATTCGATTCCTCTTGCTTAATTCTCTGTTGCTAAATAATTCAAAGCGAATTATATCATACATATCTATAAAAATTATACATTTCTAAGAATCTCACGTATTTAAAAACACACTTGGCCGACGTATAAAATTGGCATATTGTTCAACACAATGCGATTCTTCTGCAGTTCGCCGCAATTATTCGTACAATATTTTTGCAAACAAACATTCAAGGTGGCTTTGACAAGTTTGCATTGCTCACCCACAAGCTAATGTTCGTTTGATTAACGTAATATTAAATTACCGTAAAATATACTTTTAATTTAATACTGTAAAATATAAGGAATTTAAACATTCATTGTCGTTCTCCAGCTACAAGATGAACCAAGTTTAATGCTTGTATTTTATTATTTAAGAATGTAAACGAACTCTTGCAACGAATCAATGAATCGATTCATTTTAAATATCAAAGGAAAATATGGTCCGTTGTCGGACGTATTGTAAGAGATACCGCAAAATTTCTTAGATAAATAAATATATACGTTACATGTTTAACATTTAACACTGTTGTGAAATATGAAACTAAGCAAACCATTCTTTCGCGTGGTAAAGAATATTGTTTCTCGCCTAAAATTTCATTCTGTACGAACGTAAACAAACTTTAGAAATGAATCGGGGAATCTATACAAATTACCGCCGCTTGTTGATTACATTGTAATGATACGTATAAAAGACATATGACGGATTAAATTCTTTTTTCACGAGAACCAAGAAACAAAAACTAAAAATTTGAATCTTCAGGAGGCTTAAAATTGCAAATTGTAGCAAAATACGCTCACATTTTTTTGCTGAATGTCTTTGCAAGAAAATGGAATTCAAATACGGTTCATTTTTGGACGTATTTTAAGAGATTAAAAAATAGTGTATTTTATGAAATAAATTAATAAATTCGCATAAAGCAGATCAAAAAACTTTGTTCTGAAACCAAAAAATAACCTAACTTACTTTTACATAGTATAAATTATTGTTTCTTCCCTAAAACGTAATTCGTTTAAACATAAACAAACCTTTGAAACAAATCAATGAATCGATACGAATTTTTACGGCCTGCTGTATGGATAAATTAGCTTGTCCATATCTCATTGAAAATATTAAAACACAATACAATTTATTACGCACTTAGAAATTTCACATTTAAAGATCGTAAAGCGAATCTTAAAACTACAAAAAATTCAGACACTTTGTCAACGTGAATTTGCTATGTAAATAATATGCAAATACGTGCCTGATCGCCTTATAGAATACTTCATTAAACTTTCAAGAAACGTATGTTTGATTATTTGAATAATCTTTTATAGCAAAGTAACACTGTTGTAAAATATAAAATTAACGTATCTTCCTCTTATATGACTGTTTCTTGCCTAAAAATTAATTCTCCACGAATGTAAACAAACTTTCGAATTGATTCAAGGAATCTATACAAATTACCACCGCCTGTTGGGTACCTGTCTTATTGATAAAATAAAAACACGATATAATTTACAATGGTAATAGTTTTGCACTTTTTAAAATCGTATAACTAATTTCGATATCAATATACGTTATTCTTTTAAAACGTAAACAAACATTTGAAAAGAATCATGAATCGATTCAAATTTTCACGACCTGCTGCATCCATAAATTTGCTTGACCATGTCTTTTTGAGAAATTAAACACACTATAAATTACTATAACATTAGTTTTTGCACTTTTAAAGATCGTAAAACGAATTTCAGTCTCAAAACATAAAAGAAAAAAAAGTTATATCAAACATGCCAAGGAAAATGATTCATTCATTATAAGTATCTCACGTATTCAAAAACTAATTTTTGGCAGGTTAAATATAATGCATATACGTACCTTAACTAATCATTCACTATACTAACACGACACATTATTTAATAAAAGCTATTTTAGCGAATACAACTTCAATGTGATTACTTTTCCATATTATCAACGTTATCTTCAGATCCCGTTTCAAATGNAGAGACAGGTCTACAGCTACAATTACTTGAAGTAAGATAAATTTACTGAGAGTCTTTGCAAGGAATGTAAATACGGTCTATTGTTGGACGTATTGTAAGAGATTCCGAAATAGTTAAAATTATTAGAAAAATTAAAAAATACGTTTCAGATTGATCACGAAACACTGTTTCGAAATATAAAATTAAGCTAACATTCTTTTATATGGTAAAAATTATTGTTTGTAGCCTAAAACTCCATTCTTTACGAACGTAAACAAACTTTTGTATTGAATCAAGGAATCTATTAAAATTACCATCGCCCGTTGCGTACGAAAATTGGGTCAACAAGAACATATTAATAAAATAAAAACACACTTTAATTTACTATGATTTTAGTCTTTGCATTTTTTTAAATCAAACGATTTTTTTATCTCAACACTAGAAAATATTTTAAAACGAATTATATTAAACATGTCTAGGATAATGATATATTTCTAAGAATCCCCAAATAGCGGGTTTCGATGCCTCGCGAAATGGGGCCGCGCGGAATGCGAAAATTGTGACTGCTTACGTTAGAATCAACTCACGATTTAGTCGACATACATGTCTTATTGAAACGTTTTGTAATTCGACATATCGGAAGAATAATAATGCCTGACGATAACGATTTCTTCCATGTTTTGTGTTTTTGCATTTCTATTCTGTAATAACGTGTTTAATATTGAAGATTGTAAAATTGTATCAGACGCGTTACGTAAAATGTACGTTGCTTACGTTTTGCGTTCTATTGAACTGATGAAAAAGTCAAATGAATTAAAGAAAAATAGTTGAATTTTATATTTTGTACAAAACATTTTTCTGCAAAATGCAGGGTTTTTTGGAAATGTGCCGTAAATCCAAGTAACGATAAGCGGCGGCCATGAAAAAGTATGAATTAAAGAAAAATAGTTGAATTTTATATTTTGTACAAAACATTTTTCTGCAAAATGCAGGGTTTTTTGGAAATGTGCCGTAAATCCAAGTAACGATAAGCGGCGGCCATGACTTGAGGTTGTGATTTATGTTTTGTATCAAGTTAACACATTGGAACCTTTTAACTCTTGATGAAACATATAGTATGTGTAATAATTTCACTAATATGTTAGGAATGAATAAATTTACATTGTAGAAATGCTTCAGAACGCTTCCAAGTCTTAGAATATTCGAATATTGTATGTTTGAAGTCATGGTTTCGTGTATTTTCCATTTTAAGATATATGTTACTTTTACTTTGAAATTTAATTCACGTTATCGAACATACGTTTGTTGAAAGAATAAAAAAGTATTCTATGACTTTATTTTAGTCAATATTATTCCAATTTGCAAGATTTATTATAAGTACCTTTGCGTATTAAAGCTCAATTACATATGAAAAAAATTCAATTATACAAACGGTCTCGTGGTGTAGGGGTAAGCTGTGAACGTGCACATCGGATGGCCGAAGGTTCCAAACTCAAATAAATCACAGCGCATTTTTGTTGATTTTTTCTGCATAACATTTTATAAAATAATATGTTACTTCCAATTTATAAATTTCTTTCGTGTTTTTTACAAAGTAAAGGAAGATTCCAGGGTCGAAGCTGATGTGAATTCCCAATTTTTTTTATTTCATTTTGTCTACATAACTTTGTTTCAAATAAGACGTAAAATATTTTTAGAATAAAATTTTTGCGATTCTTTAAAAGCATATGATGGTAATGTTTGCATCTATTTAATATTTTATTCCATTAAATAATAATGCATTTAACACATTACAGGCAATTCCTAATATTTTAAAATAATTGTAAGCGCGGGAGTTTGAATGTTTGAATCAACGTAAGTGTTATAGTTTGAATTTTATTTTAATAATGGTAAACTTTACTTTCAAAAAATGGTTAGTTTCTTCAGAAATTACTCGTAAACTGAGCGAAAACCACCCGCGGGTATGAAGAGTGTCTCCTTGTATAGTGCACTTTATAGATATTCTTTTGTTTTAGATGTAGTGTGAACTTCTGATTACCTTTATGTGAACAGAATTCTCGCTGTGGAATGTGCGTTGTTCGTTTTTATTAAAACGGCGTCATTTATCATGATTATAAACTCATAATGTTATTATTATTATTAGTAGTAGTAGTAGTATCGACTAGTAAGAACATAAACAATGAGTACAAATTTCTATCAGTAGTTTGAAATCTTATTCAGTGTATTTCACATTAAGTTATTAAAGGTTTCACAAGTACGTATGCAATACGTTATATTTGTTATTTCTGGGGAAAAAATATTGTACTAATACTTATTATATTACTAAAAAACAATTTATTGTTTCATTATTTATTTACTAAAGAACTAGTGTTGCATCGATTTGCCAACTTCTATTACAAATGTATTTCAAATTAGTCATGGCTATTGTTTCTCTCGCATTTTTTAATAGTAATGTTGCATCAATACGATATTAAATATATTAATAATATTACAAATATTTCTAATGATAAACTAGAATATAAAATATGTGTTGTTGTACTCAAGAAATACATTTTTGGATATCTAAAAATTCATAGTGTAAATATCGAACAAATCCATCTTATTGCTAACATTTTTGTTCATTTTTCTAGGATTCAATATTGGTGGCATGCTAATAAGCGTAGTATTTACTAATTTATTTATAAATTCATTTTTGAAAGCTTATGTTGTTTAACCTTGTGGAAAACTGAGATACCAATTTCTTCAGCAATCCAGGTTAGTTTCATTTTTATTTTAGTGTGTGTCTGACATGAATATAAGTAATTTATTATCTCTCTTCTTGTTTTGTCATGGATTAGAGCATGTATATATCATTAGCAATATCTGAGTCATTATTGCTGTGTAAAATTATTCAATTGTTATTTTGTAGTTACAAAATTAGTTTTTATCCTACTTCCTCATGTTTTGTTACAATACTACTACTCTCAATCGTTTTCTTATTATAATTACTGTACATCCACTATATTACAATATAATATTCAATTAAAATATTTTTGAGTGGTCGAATTAAAGAGTCATAGCACTGAAATGTTGAAAATAAATGGAAAAAATAAAAGTTTGAGTTGTAATGTATATTTTTCATTTATTTTTTTTTTAAATGGGAATATGTAACTAATTATGGGGGAGATTTATTTTAAAATATAATAGTTTCTGAACTTGTTTGTTGTGTGAGATGATGCCACTCATAATGTAATAACTGTTTAATCATTTTGTGGATTGGGCCATTTTGACAAAGTTGTAACATTGTTTTACAGAGTAAAAAGATATTAATTATGGATGAATTATAAATTAACTCGAGAAAACTAATTCTACTTTCTTCCTCTATCATTAATTACTTCCATAGTATACATCAAAGTGTGATTTGGTATATTTACATGTACATCAGTTATGTCAGAGATATGTTATAATAGCTTGATCCAGATATTATAATGGTTGCTTTACTTAAAATAAGGCTGTTCCTTACTCTGTTTTTTTTTGTTTCTTTTGATTTGTGCAAAAAATAGGAGCATGATCTGTGACATTGCCCCATAATTTATGAGCTATTAAATCAAATTTTGAATTTCCTGGAAATATTATGAATACCTGAGACCTGACCTCTATTAAGGAATGGGATTGTTTTTGAAGTATGTAACATGTAAATTTTATAAAAATGCTGAAATATTTTTTACAATCTCCAAATAATATCAATATATTAATATTACAATCTAATACCACAATCAATTTTGTTTTTTATGGTCAGTACTATAATTGATGTCTGATTATCAGTATAAAAATGGTTTTAAGGAGTTAAGTGTTGGGACAAATGTAAACTCCATTAAGAATGGAATTTTGCCTAATATTAGATATCCAATTAAAACATTTAGAGGTTAGCTGATGAAAATTTTACTATTTCAACGTAGATCATATGTAATTTTTATTTATTATTAATTGAAAAAAATGAGTTCCTATCTATGATGCCATCAGGAACTCATGACTCTAGTTGTGGAAGATAATACATTATGAAATATTATTTCATGGTAGTAATTTATTAGTTCTGCAAAAGAATTGTGAACAATTTTCATAGAATTATTTATTTTAAAAAATTTCAACAAATATCCAATGTGATTGTACTCAAAGGTTTAGAAACAAAGAAATGCATTGGCTTATACCATAAACACAACTTCCCAACAGAATATTTTCGTAGTTAATTTTGACTAAATTTTCTTGAATAATAACCCAGAATTTAAGGTATACATCAGAGTTTGATTATTCTTCTATTTATGTGTGATATACTTAATTTTAATTTTGCATTGAAATTTTGAATGACTCATTTTTGGAAACTGAAATGTTGTGTTCATTCTTGTTAATGTTTCATGTTCCCACATCAGATTAATTACGGTAGAATGAAATCTGAATAAATGGTAAAGATTAAAACAATCACATTATGTTTGCTATGAATACAACAGTGATAGATATTGGCGGGCAGTTTAGATAGATGAGAATGAAAATATGCCCTCATCACAATAATGTTGAATGTGCAATGTTCTTAAGTCAAAATATATATCATAAAGAGAAAAAACTGGTTACAATAAGAAAACCTGTTGTGCAAGGTATGGATTTCTTATTTTCCTTGTTTCTGGAAGAGTATTGTGTTCAAATTTCTACTGAGTGAAGATAGGTGCTCAAAATATATTAATATTATTTATGTGTTGTTAGTAACACAGGAAGGACTCACAAAATGAATCAGTATGTTTAAAGGGTCAGGAGGTTCTTGTACAAACTGGCCATAGTCTGTTTATTCAATACAACACAATTTTATTACACAGATTATATCTACAAATACAGAATTACTTGAAGGATATAACAAAGTTATAGTTTTAACCCCCCCCCCTTTTACACAAGATAAAGTTCCCCAAAATTTATGCAAAATTACTTAGTTATATAAATACAAAGTTTGAAGTGCATGTGGATTCTACAATAGATCACCGAGTTTTCGGTGTCTTTTAACAAATTTAAAAAGCTCTAGTAGTGCAGCTAGGCCCCTACTAGATATGGATCGTGATACATTCTTGATACGATCTTGATGTAGCCCCGTCTTTACTAGGTTATACCATTAATTAATAAATTGTTGCTTCCGACGAGTGTCCACGGGGGAATACTTCTGGTCTGCAAGCTGACGATTTGTTGCCGCTGACGATTGTCCACGAAGGGAATACTTCTGGTCTGCAAGCTGACGATTTGTTGCCGCTGACGATTGTCCACGAAGAGAATACTTCTGGTCAGCAAGCTCCTTCACTCTACTGGAAGGTTAAAGTTGAACATACCAATTGATGCACTGTAACTGTAGAATATAAATTAGTACTGCAGTTTTAAAGTCGCACAGTTGAGTAAGCGAGACGCGAACAATGTGGTTCGGACATTCATGCCATAATAGAAGAAATCTATGTATTAAGCTATATGGTGAAAAGATAAATTTTGTGGAGAAAACTAAGTTTTAGGACCAAAAATCATGAGAAATTGATATTTACACACTATCTGGAGTGTGTTGCAACAAAAGGAAATACATTATTCCACAAATTAATGAGAGTGGGATGAACAAAGTACACTTTAGGACAGAATGGAAAAATAATTTTATACAAACGAGCAGTTAGGTCAATTTTAACATACGATTCTATGGCACGGGGATATCGTGTGGCAAGACAATGCGTGAAAAGGAAGATAAATTCAATTTAAAGGACATGCTTACTAGTAATAGGGGGAGCTTACAAGACACTATCACGAGAAGCTTTAGAAGTATATTTATGAAATACTTCCCCTTGATCTTTATATTGTAAAATTGCCGTAAACACGACACCTACAATGAGACGTAAATATTACAGTACATGGAAAAGAAATTAAAGTAGGGGATAGAAGATGGAGGCAACAAATAACTGAAGAGGTGGTTAAGGCTTAGGATACCTTTGAACCACTCTAAATCATAATTAAATTTCCAGTCTTCCAATCACGGAGGCGAAAAAAGAAAGATATTGTCATTTCTTCCTCCGAATTGGACAGTGCATTGTCTGACGACAACGCGGCAATGCACGTTCCACAATCCGATTCGAAAAGTATAAAACTAAAATGGCTTCCATACTTCAGTGAAACCTTAATGGCTTTAAAACAACGGGAGCTACATCTCTTAGCGCGTCGCAATCTAATATGCATTTGACTGTAAGAGAAAAGAGTCAGAGCATTCTCTCTATCCAGAGCTCCCTTACCAGAGCATTCTCCCTATCTGCAGGGATACACTAACTACAGTTACGATGGCTCCACGGGAAAGCGAGCAAGAGGTGGAGCGGCAGTGTTTGTTACAAATATTGTCCTATTCCCGCCCGTTCTTCTACACTCCAGACTATAGAAGTTAAAATTCATAGCTTACAAACGATCATCGTGTGTTCAATTAATCTTCCGCCGAACCGATATTTCTCGCAGAATTCCCCATGGGATTAAATTCACCATCTCCCTCGACCATTTCTCAACCTTGGATATTTTAACGCCCAGTGTATTGTGGGGTTCGCTGAGCGATATCCCCAGAGGCACCCGATGAATTAATTCTTCAATTGTGAAGATTTGGGTATACTGAAGACGGGGGAGATGCTCCACTTTGAATTTGCTGCAGGGCCATCAACTGCTATAACTTTTAAGTTTCTAAATGCTGTCTTCAGAGAAACGGGAGGTGTCCAAGAAGGGGTCGACCATCTGACCATCACGCCGCTGAAGAATCCATTCCGAAAACATCTATGTTTACACGAAGACCTCATATCCCCTGGTGGAATGACGTAAAACATTATGCAATTCGGGTGAGGCGAAAATTGCGGAAATTTAAGGGTAGTCCATCTCTGGAAAACCTCGTTGCATATCGGATTGCCAGAGCAAAAGCGCGCAGAACAATCAAAAAATCCAGGTCCTTCTCCTAGAAAGAGTTCCAATTAAGAGATGAACTAAAGATCGTCAACTAAAGTATGAGATTCAATCCAGAAGATACCTAGAAGGTATTCTCGAGTCCCGATATCTGGACTCAATTATCAGGGTCAGATTCTCACCAACAACGGAAAAATGGCGACAGCGATGGCTAAATATCTTGCATACTTAACATCTACAGCAAACTGCGATCCACATTTCGTGAGGAAGAAGGAAATTGAAGACAGCACCTTGTTTGACATTCGTTCCAGCAACTGGGAACCATACAACTCTTCCTTTTCTATGTGAGAATTTGAGTCAGTTATAGCTACAGCCCACAATACTGCACCTGGCCCTGATTCGATTCACTTCGTGATGCTCAGACAACTCAGTCTATTCAGTCAGAATTGAGAGAATACCTTCTGGATATCTTTAATCTCTCATGGTCCGAGGGAGTATTCCGTAATTCGTGGAAGAAAGTAACGCTTATCTTGCTACTAAAACCCAGAAAGGACAAGATAGTCATCAGCAGTTATTGAAGTATCACCTTCACGAATTTCATTGGTAAAACACTGGAGAGAATTATAAACACGTCTCGTCTGGTATCTTGAAAGCCATAACCTGCTAAGTCGATCTCTGTGTGATTTCAAAAAGTTCTATTCCACCCTGGATAACTTCCTTCTCCTGGAAACAACAATCCAAGATGCGTTCGTCCGAAGACATGTCGTCGGAATATTTTTGACATGAAATGGCTTACGATACTACCTGGAATATGACACTTTACGAAAACATGGGTTTTTGGAGGATATCTTCCTCTGATGTTACGGTCTGTTTTGCATCAGCTTTCCTTCCGACTCAGTCCAAAGTCTTAACTCGCATCACCTTCTTCAAGAGAACGGTGTCCCTCAGGGCTCAGTCCTGAGTGTAAATATATATTTAGCGGCCAATAACAGCATAACTTCTGCAGTGAGGAATCCAGTCCAACACTTTTTGTCGATGACTTTGCTATCTTTTGTTTATCACAGTGTTACAAATGCGGAGCGACGAATCCAAATCGTCCCAATAGATTGTACCAATGGTCAACGGTGACTGACACTCGTTTTTCTACTGAAAAACACGCTGTTCTCTTTTCAGTATGAGACCAAGCCTCCTGCCAGAGCCTCATTTCGCCCTGGGGGACAATGTTCTAAAATTCTATGCTTTAGTAAAGTCCTTAGCTATAACCCTTGATCAGAGACTCAATTGAGTTGAACACCTTACCAAACTAAGAGCTAAAACACTAAAGTCTCTGAATCTTTTAAAGTGCCTGAGTAGCGGGGAATGGGGTGCTGATAGCTCCTCCTTGCTTCAGTTTTATCGAGCATTCATTAGATTTCAGCTCGATTATGGCTTCGATGTATACAGCTCTGCTCGTGCAAGCTGTTTCAAAAAGTTGGACGGTGTTCATCATGCAGGAATCCGACTGGTTACAGGAGCCTACCGTTCTAGTCCCATTCCCAGTTTGTATGCCGAGAGTGGCGAACTATCTCTTTCCCTCCGACGGCAACTCCTTATGTTACGGCACTGTACCCATGTGCATGCTTTACCCGACAATCTGGTTCACAACGCAGTATTTCATCCTTCTTCTTCTTCCATCCGTTTCTACAACAACAGACTGAGAGCAACCAAACCGTTTGGATATCTCTCCAAAAAGTTATAGAAACCTTGAATATTCGCACTCCCAATGTTAAAATCAAGGTTACAGTAACACTCCTCCTTGGGCTTTCCATAAGCCGAAGATTAATTTCGATCTTTTCAATATGGCAAGAAATTCTACCTAATCCTCGACAAACACCGGGTCTATATTCCTGTGTATACCGACGGGTCGAAGCAGGCCGATGGTGTCGGCTGCTCTGTGCTGTTCCCTCGTAAGATCTGTGACTACCGTCTTGGCGACTTGTGCAGCGTTTACACCGCTGAGTGCTACGCCATATTGAGAGCACAGCAATCAACAAAGTGCTCCCGATAATAAAATTTCTTAATTTGCTCTTATTCTCTGAATGCCCTTCAAGCAATCCTGACTATGTACTCAGCCGATAAACTGATCAAGAACATCCAGGATGTACTGTTCTCTCTACAAAGTGATGGAAAGAACATTGATTTGCTGGATTCCCGTACACGCAGAATGAGAGGAAGTGAGGTAGCAGACGTTTCCGCGAAGGCGGTATGCCTCAAGAATCGCGTGGATTTCTTCACGATTCCAGAAGGGGACATCCTAAATTCCATCAAGAGAAGGATTCTAAGTGAATGGAACAATGAGTGCTAGGCTGTTGAAGGCAATAAGCTCCTACTTATCAAATCCTCTTTTAAGTCATGGAAGAGTGTCTCTAGGTCAGCCAGGCACGAGGAGATCTTACTGACCCGCCTGCATAGGACACTGTCCTCTCACACATCGGTATCTTTTGTAACTTGGTTATAAACCTGTATGTGAGAACTGTAGTTCTTCTCTGGCCGTGCGTCACCTACTAACTGATTGCAGAAAATACACCAGAATGCGGAGAAACATTGGTCTGGCTGCAAACTTACCAACAATTCTCGGAAATGGAACGGAGAATATTAATCAACTATTAAATTTCATAAATAGATCGGGGATCCTCCCACACGTTTTCGGGCGGGTTTTTAATTACTTTCTTCTTTCCTTTCATTCTTTCTGTTCCTTTATTTGAAAATTATAGTTTACAGAATTGATCCATTTTTAAATATAATGTATTAGGGAAATGTTGTCTGTCCTTTCCTGTCATCTTTCTGTTTAGGAACTTGGGGAATTTAAGAGGGGTTTTAGTGGGTATGGTCGAGATTCGGGGAATCTCACACACGGGGAAGAGTCACGTCGGTTCTTTCCTATGGGGCGAAACAGAATTTTTTTCCCATCTGCAAGGGCTCTAATGACCTTTACGTTGGCGATCCCAACAGTCCCAATAATAAACAGCTTACAAGTATCTATTTCTAATCTATAAACAATTCAGTAATAGAATATCGATATAGGGGTACGGAAAAAAGTGATGAATTCTGTAGGTAAGATGAAACAAAATAAAGCATGTAATCTCAAAAAGAGAAATGAAAACAATGATTGTCAGTCATATAGAGGAATTTGGGAAAATCGATGTACATTAATACGTCAAAATCTATCTTGTAATGACTGAAAGGCAAATCTAGTGAGAGACTAATGGTGCAAAATCATTGCACGTACTTTCTCGTGTACGTTTCTCAGTCTGCACTGGATAGAGACATTAAAGAATTATATTAAGAGAGGGTTATTTATGGGATACCTCTCTATATTTTTGTCGTCTCTATGTTCCCCAATAAAGAGAGGGTTGTTTTTTTAACATGGCAGTCTATATTTTGGTTGTCTTCATGTTATCATGTTCGAAAAGTTTATTATAGAAATCCTTCATTAGCATTTACATAAGAGCATCTCTATATTATAAATTCCATCATTAGGTTTTTGGGGGTGATTATCACAGTAAGATTTGTATTCTATTCCAATAATATTAATCAATATAAATATATCTACGTATTAATGCGGGAACCAAACAAGTAGAACATCAATATTCTTGTATAATTGAGTGAAAAATTAAGAATATAAATTTCCTTGTAATTTGAAACAGCAAAATTTATAATAAATAAAAATTAATCAGATTTATGATCAATTTTGGTTAAAAAGATGATAATGTCTTCTATTTTCTCTTCTATTTTATACGCTCCTCATCTATCTTGTTTACGACTTCTATGAGTGTACCAAATATTTTATTTAAATTTATTTTACTTATAACGTTTGAATCACTAATATAACATTGANTATGATTTGATACATGAATAAATTATTTTGGATGAATACAGATGTTTAAGAATGAACTGGGTAACGTGGTTTTTTGTCTTGTAGATCACGTATATGAAAAATATTTTTCTGTTTATTATTCCTGAACCTTCTATGTTCTTCCTGAAACACAACATCCACAAAGTTAAGACCAATATTCGGCAAAAGAAGCAGTGGAAACATCAGACTCATGCAGCGAAAAGATAAAGTCCAAATAAAGGTTTTGAACGGGAAAAAATTGGCCACCACAGATAGACCACTTCCCAAGGATTATTTTCACAAAAGTCTTAAGCACCCCCAGCCCCCCCCCTCAAAGTTGTAATTTTTTGTTTTATTTATTATTGCATAGGTTACAATATTAATTATCTTCATATTTGCGATAAAACGCATAGTTTTCCATCAATTATAGAAAATCTCTGTGGACGTTTTACACGTATAGAAAATCTGTGAAGAAAATGTTTTTTTTTAAATTTTTGGTTTATGTAAAATGTTTTATGTGTGAAATTAAACGGAAAAGATCTTCGTGTAAAAATTATAGCTCATGGGTTTTTAAATATATAGGTACCAATTTTTATGTATTTATATGAGATTCTAACGCCGGGCAAGAAGATGTAGCAAGAGGAAAGAAGACATAGCATGCGTCATGGCCGTCTAGTCACCACGTTCGTAGTCATACTGCGTGCGGCAACTGAAAATGTGTTGCATATTGTGATACAAGTTTGTCTTTGGGTACAATCAGTCTTTGGACAAATTTAAGCGATTCGGCACACAGGAAATTCGAAAGTTTTGATTTGATCACCGCTTTAGGAGTGGTTTTCCAAAATTTGCCTAATAATACATTTCAAGCTGCAGGGGAGATCGTGGAGTCGTTTCCGCATGATTTTCGTACGCCAAGTACGAATCAGAAGTGAGAATTACGTTCGAACATAACTTGAATACTGTTTGAATAACATTCTTCTATTTTTCGTAAGTTTTTTTTTATCACCCGCTGTAGTGGAAAGGACGATACTTGGTCACTAGGGACATAGGAAAATATCAATATCAAAGCGCGTATGAGTGTAAACAGAAAACTTGAACGGATTCCATTGAAAAGTCATGAACAATTTCGAACACAATTCCAGAGTGTCGGAACATGGGCGCGTGACGAATCGTTTTCTAGTAATTTAAGTACTGCGGACAAAATACCATTCAAATTCATTTATGAATTACGTATATTGTTATCATATATATCTATAACTAGTACTTGTTAAAAAGACTTGAGCGGATTTTATTGAACAGACTTGACAAATTGCAAATATCGAAACATAACCGAGTAAGGAATAGTTTCCGAATAAAGTAAGGAGACTGAAATCAAATATGAGGTGTAAGTGAAATTTCAGATGTATTTTATGAAACAACATTGTAAAATATGATTCGTTAACAAGTTGTAGTTTTTCGTGCATCCTTCCAAATTTCCTATTCCGTCAGTCACCATTGTCCGAGTCCAACTGTGCATACGTGAAAGGTAACGAAAGCAGATACCCAGGAAAGGTGTTTTACCATTAATTTTTCTTGACTTGAAATGGAATTCAAGTGATACTTACATGCATATGTTACAGTTAAGTACATTCTCTGTATGTATGCATTTTCCCAGGCAGATGGTCCAACGAGAGAAACATAGTTAAACAGTCCTGCGACACAAACATCTCATTGTATCGTACGGATTCTGCAGATGATTTGGAGTTTTCTTTCATTACAGTTGTGTGAAGAGGACACATTGGACAAAAGACAAGATAAAAGTGTTGCCTACTGTGTCCCATATTTGACATGCGTCGTACGCTGCCCGCAGTCTTTGTTTAGGAAGTACAGCCTCAGTAGGTAGGAGATGCAGCTTATGTTGCAGTTAAAATTCAAGTGGGCGCAGTTTGTTTATGGACACTGGTATCTCCACCTGTCCCTAAGCTGCTCGGAGGCAAACAGGCGTGCTCTCGAAGTGCGACAGCTTTCTCATCTGAGGCGATGGAGTGCAAAGGGACATATAGGTGACAGTTGCCGTATCCAACTCGCTCCTCTATGGTCTTCAAGATGATTGGCATCCAACCAGTTTTAGGTATTAAGTTATTGGCACTTGCCATTATTTCATCCTTAAAAGAAAGGGCTTGCTTGCATTGACGATACCCTGGGAATAAGGAATATATCGCAGATCCTGTTGCCTCTGTGCAGTTTATTGACATTTGAACAGGAGCATAAACTGTACCTCACTGTATTTCCTGAACACAAATTGCAAATTTCATGAACACAACCGCTAGTGCGGTTGTAATATATACTAATTATTGTATACAGAATATTTAAACAAAATCGTTAGAGCATATTTTGAAAAATATTCAAAACTGTACTTTGACCTTTATGTGAAGTACCCTTTGTATTAAAGTAAAAAGAAAATTGAGAGCACGTGCATCGGTCAGAAGAAAATTAAATTGTAAATACGGAAAGTGAATCAAATTAATTTTCCATTTGGCTAGGAATGCTGCGCAGTTAGATATCTCCGTAAAAATCTCGTTTTCATTTTTTTTCACGATTACAATTCTTTGTATATAATACATATATGAGAAATCGGTCAACGAAGATCAGTGAAGATTTGCGTATGGTCCAGTCATTGCATATACTTGCAAGTCGTGCTAGCACACGTGTCGGTCGGAGAAGAAGCTCCGTAGTTAATTTTCCGTGTCAAGGAGTCGTATCATTTTTTTCAATTTATTTAAATCTTATCTTATTTAATACACTATCGTATAAAACTCAAGTATTATATCACAATTTATTTAACCAGGTCTTCAACACTGTTATTCCGGGGTACACGTGGTTATGTATTATGTTGCTGTATTTTCTCCACCGTACTATCAGTCACCTACTTGTCTTAAATATGTTTCGTAACATTCCTATCTTCTGCACATACTGTTCGAATGACATATACACCTGTTTGTGCTTCAATAACTTGTATTTTTCTCTTAAATTGTTTATTTGTATCTTCCGCAGCTCACGCAAAAACCTCCCTCTCTCCAGTCCGTACAATGTACAATCCCATAATATATGGTCTTGTCTCATCTCCTTGTCCACAAATACACATCCCATTCTCTTCTTCCCGATTCTATATAAACAGGTGTTGAAATTGCCATGTCTAGTAATGAATTCCCTATGGGCTTGGCATAAACCACTTTCTATTCTTGTCTAGGTATCTTACATAACATATATGGATAAGTCCTTTTTCCTTTAATTTTTGTCCCATCGCGTTTGCCAGCCCACTAACAACTCTTCGTTAATCCTTTTCTTCCATTCGTCCCTTCTAGCACCTTTCCATTTACTTATATTTTCCCCTTCTTTTTTTAATAATCTTCTATACTTCATCTTCTGTTTATAAGTATCTATTGGCCATAAACGTGTCACGATGTCTAGTGTATCTGTGGACACTGTGCGATAGCAACCACTCATTTTCAATAAGCACAATCTTTGCACACTTATCTTCCTTTCAAAATGCATATACGCAACTCTGTGTCCCCAAACTGTGCACCCACAGCAAAAAATTATTCGCAAACCTCCTTTGTATAACTTTATCTATTCTTTATGCGTAATGTTAAATTTGCTGATACCTACCCTTAACATACAATAATACACTTTTTTCACTTTTTCTGGGACGTATTATAAATGTTTCCAAAAATGAAGTTTCTCATCTATGACTACTACCAAGTATTTAATATTTTATTCAATCTTCAATTTTTCTCCAGAGTGTTTCACGATTGGATTTCTCCTGTTTTCTTTTGACAATCCAAACCACATACCTTTGGACTTTTCTACTGAAATTTTGATTCTTGCGCAGTAACTTGAACACACCGTTAACGCTCTTTGACCTCTTCTTTCTATTTCAATCCGACTTTCTCCTTGTACCATAATCACCAAATCATCTGCATAGGCAATACATGAAATACTTTCACCATTAATAGGTTGTTCAATAACACAGTCCATAATATAGGTCTTCATAGCTTGAACCCTGGTGACACCCTCTTTTAATCTGCCGTATGATTTTTTCTTTTCCAATTTCAATGTATACATGGCGGTCCTCGAAATAAGAACTAAAGTTGTTACGTAAATATGCTGGAACAGCCTTAATTTTTAATGTTTCATAATCACTTGCCAGTTTGCACTGTCAAACGCCCCTTGAAAATCAATGCAAATATAAAAACAGTATTTCGTCCCCCTTTCTATTACGTAATGTAAGAGGTCCATTACAGCATCTCCAGCACTCCCTTTTCTAAGTCAATATTGCTTAACATTAGGTTTGTTTTCTTTCAAATGCTGTACTAATCTTCTTGTCATTATTTTATCTAAGAGCTTCCCATACGAAGGTAGGAGCGTGATGGGTCGATACGACTAATTTTGTTGGATCCTATTGACTCCTTTTAAGAAGAACTTGACGTTTCCAATTTTCCAGACTCGCAGATATCCTGTCCTAATACACTAGTTATAAATCACCTTAATCAATGGTCCTATGGACCATCTCATGTGTTATGGAGGGGGTCCTGTTTCTACGTAATTCATTTACCGAAATCTGTAGTTCAGCATCATCTATCTTCTTACTGTCTTACTTGTTCACATTTTCCTTCTTCCACGTCTCACTATGTTCTCCCTCAGTTTAGCAGTGCCTCTCCTGTGTCTAACCAGCCTTGCGTAATTTCAGCAACATTTTCTTTCTCCAACAACACACCGTGCCATATTGGTTTTCTTTTGACTTTATCGGCACTAATTACATACCTCTATTCGGAGATTTGTTTCGCAAGTTTCAATACTGAAATTTGCTTCATAACAGAGTATCTCCTCTCAAAATAAATAGTCAGGTTATTTACAGGAAAACAGGACAAGTTTATTTCGGATTAACATATAAGAAATATAGAAATAAA
Source organism: Laupala kohalensis (assembly GCA_002313205.1). Classification (NCBI taxonomy): domain Eukaryota; kingdom Metazoa; phylum Arthropoda; class Insecta; order Orthoptera; family Trigonidiidae; genus Laupala; species Laupala kohalensis. The sequence goes on along the minus strand of NNCF01129923.1, from coordinate 72,673 downwards.
TATCTGTGTGCCGAACGACAGCAGGGACGCGTTAAGATATGATTTGTCTGCTGATTCCCTAAGAGAGAGTTCAAAATGTCCTTTGCCGTAACTCACTGATACTGGTGATTTTGAAGCAGAAGTCTTGGAGTGGAACTCCGCCTACAGTATCTGTGGGGTGGATCGAGTAGCCTCACAGTGCTGTTGCCGGTCCCAAGCCCGGATAAAGGAGGAGAGTTGGGGAGTCAGGCTAGCGACCTCTCCCCCATAAAAAAAGACCACCGCTAAAAGTCTCAGCAATCAGTCTCGGAAAAAGGTAAAGGATGGACGACGACCCAAGCAAAGACAAATGGCAATGAATATTGGTACATGGAATGTTCGCACCTTATTGCAGCCTGGTAAAATGAACGAACTAGCTGATGAAGTCAGAGATCTTAAGATGAATGTCATTTCCCTCCAAGAAATAAGATGGAAAGATAGTGGAATTATAAGCAAGAAGGAATTTACTCTATATTGTAGTGGCGCAAAAAATATATCACGTCAGGCAGGGACCGGTTTCTTTGTAAAGAACCAGTTACAAAAGCATATAATCAGCTTTGTGGTTCGCGGAAGAATTAGTAAGTTGCTCTTAAAGAGAAAATACAATAATATCTCATTGATTAATGTATATGTTCCTACTGAAGACAAGGAGATGGAAGAGAAGGAGAAAGTTTATGAAGAACTACACTATGTATTTGACAGCTCCCCCAAAAGTGGTACTATTGTGATTTTGGGAGGTTACAATGCTCAACTTGGGAAAGAAGAATGCTACAGAACAGTAACAGGCATGCATACTTTACACGATGAGACAAATAGTAATGGAGAGATATTATGTGGATTTGCAGTAATAAATGATCTAATTGTTATGGGTACGCAAACATAAGAAAATACATTTAGGAACCTGGAATGCACCAGGACAAATGGTAATAAATCAAATTGATCATGTGATTATTAACCGCACCAAAAAGGACCTTATAAATGATGTAAGAGCATTGAGGGGACCGAACGTAGACAGTGATCATTTTATGGTTAGAACAGTATTGCATCTAAAATTACCAAAGATATATGCAAAGAAAATATCACGGATTGTCAGCTGGAATAGAGTAAATATGTGTAATATTAGCAAAATGAAGGAATATCGTTTAGAGTTATTCAGGAGGCTTAAAGATCTCGCAAAGAGTGATGATGTAAATGAAGAATGGAAGAATGTACAATGCAATGATAGAAGTCGCGGACAGCATAATAGGAAAGTAAAAGCCTATAAGGAGTGAATGGTAAGACAATGACTGTAAACAAACTACTCAAGGAAAAAATGAAGCTAGAAGAAGATATTTACAATCTAAAACAAGAGCTAGTTATGATAATTATAAATTAAAAAGATTGCAGGCTAATAAGATCTGTAAATTGAAAAAGAAAAAGTGGATGAATAACAAACTTGATTGCATAATAGAAAGTCACAAAGCAAAAGAAACGATAAAATTTTATAAGGAAGTTAAAGGGCTTCAGCAAAAGCATATAAATGTCCCTCTGTTATGTAAAGATGAAGAAGGAAACCTGTTATTACAAAAACCTGAAATTTTAAATAGGTGGATGAACTATTTCAAAATGGATCTAAATACTGCTGCAAGTACACTAGCAGTTTTCCCTCAATATGCAGAAACCAGTTCTAATAATGAATACGAACTGGATCCCCTTCATACAATGAAGTGTGTTATGTAATTAAGAATTTAAAAGCGGGTAAAGCTCGTGGTCCTCATAATGTTTCTCCAGAACTTATTAAGAGCGGTGGTAGAACATTATACCAAAGTTTACGTTGGTTAATCTTAGAAGCATGGGATCAAGAAGAGATACCGACCAACTGGAGTGAAGGAATAATCTGCACAGTGTTCATAGAAAGGAGATAGGCATGAATGTGGTAATTATAGATCAATTTCCCTTTAAAATGTAGCCTATAAGATTGGCAATTTTGTTAAATAAAAGACTTACCGGTATTGTTGAAGATTAACTAGACGAATCCCAAGCAGGATTCAGACATAACAGATCAACAACGGACAACATCTTCATGGTTAGGCAAATCTTTGAAAAATGTTATGAATATAACATTGATCTTCATAATATCTTCGTTGACTATACTAGAGTATTTGATTCAATCAAAAGGGAAAAAATACCAGATTGTTTAAAGCAATATAATGTTCCTTCTAAGCTCATAAGATTTATAATGCTGACGCTCACTAATAATAAAGCAAGAGTTAAATTAAACAACGATATCAGTGAAGAATTTGATATATGAGTGGGTGTTCAACAAGGAGACCCGTTATCTGCAACCGTTTTTAATGTAGTTATTGACACCGCCTTGAAACAACTTGATACCAGAGCAAACAACTCAACAAGATTGAAACAAGTACTGGCATACGCAGATGATGTGATGATAACAGCAAGAACGAAGCAATCCTTGGTTGAAATTTATCAGAAGATTAAGAAATTATCAGAACTTTTGGGTTTAATTATAAATGAAAAGAAAGCAAAATACTTGCATTACTCCCGTAAAAGTGGTAGTTCCGAAAAAATTAAGGTATATAACACCCCATTGGAATAAGTTAAGTCATTCAAATTTTTGGGATCTATAGTCAATGGAATGAATCAGATTGTTTTTTTTGTGGGGCTTTACGGCTCATGTCGACATCAAAGGTCATTGGAGCCCGAAAAACTTGTACAGGTAGGGAAAATGCAGTTACGCACTAGGGAGAGCCAACATGACTCTCGCCGTGTGTGGGACTCGTCGAATGATTCAACCCTACCCACTAAAACCCTCCTGAACTACAACACACCAAAACATATCTCACAATATACATCAAAACAAAAATGAAGGGGGGGGGAAATGAAGGGGGCACATAACATGAGGGGAACAAAGAATAAGGAGGGACAAAAAATGAGGGGTTGGACAAAAAATGAGAGAAATGAGGAAAATGAAAGATACTCTAGCCTTGATAGCGTCGGGATCGAAAAGAAGAAGAGGTGACCAAGGGAGGTCAGAAAAGAGAAAGGAAGGAGCATGGCACGAGTAAGTGGAAGTAATGCCAGACTCAGCTCGGGGCCCCGTGTTCGCCAAACACGTACTAACTAGATGTAAGTCCCCTGGGGGGGAACCAGATTGATGAAGAGATAAAATAAAGAATAACATTAGGCAATAAGGCATATTTTACAAATACTATACTCTTTAGGGGTAAAATAATAACAAAAAACATGAAATTAAGGTTGTGCTGGACAATCATAAGGCCTGTAGTGACTTACGGTAGTGAAGCATGGGTGTTGAAAAAAACAAATAGAGAAAAGCTTTGTGTTTGAGAGGAGAATACTTAGGAAAAAGTTTGGACATACCAAGAAAACCTCGGATTTTTGGAGGATTAAAACAAATATAGAGCTAAATAAATTAATATAATAAATGTTATTACATCCTTAAGACTAAGCTGGTATGGACATCTCCATAGAATGAATGAACAAAGAACAGTTAAAAAAATATGGAAATGGAAACCATTGGGGGTTAGACCACAAGGAAGACCGAAAATGAAATAGGAAGAAAACATCTATAGTGACTTGCGGCTAATAATGACGAATTGGAGAGGAAAAGTTAAAAACAGGAAAGACTGGATGAGGATTGTTGAGAAGGCCAAAACTTTTCCTATAGAGTTGTAGAGCCTGACGAAGAAGAAGTCTTGGAGTGGCAGTTCTATTTGGGCACGAAATCACAGGACGGATGTACATCTCATCGTTGTAGGTGCGATTGAACTCGTAATGGTTTCTTCGTAGCAGTGCGCTAGCGTGTGGCGTGTAAACGGGCTGGACGAAGAACGATGTCGCAGGCGTAGCGAAGAACGATGCGTCTTGAAGACTAGCTTTGCGAGGAATGAGAATTCTTGACTGTGATCAACAACCTATCTCGCTATGGTGATAGTTGTTGGGACCAGCATTTGTGTGTCTAGAACTTTCCTTATTGAGTTCCATTCCAACTTGATCCATTGAATTTAGTTATGCGCACCTTGGGTTATGCACATGGTTGTGTGCGCACCTTGTGTCCAAGAAGTGTTTATACACCAATGCTTAAACATTACAGGTTCCATGGGCAAACTAAGCCAGAGGAATTGGTAAACATTACAAGTTCCATGGACCCAAAGGAGGCAGGTTGATCAAATGCGTCGTAAATGTTTGTTTGGAAAGATCTAGAGAATCTAGATAGATGAAGGCTTGTTTGGATAGATGAAAGCTTGTTTGGGGAGAATTCTCGAAAGCCAACAATACTTACCGAGGTATAATAATTCCGAGAGTGACGGCCAGAAATTCAGTCTTGACCAAGCTTTTGAACTGAACGGAGAGCCGCTCTCCAGCGCAAAAGCTTTATCAACTGACCGAGAGCGACGGCGAAGCGCTGGCCGCCAGACCGCTCACGCTGCCCGACATCAACAGAAAGGATCGCTGGGACTACGTCTCGTTCCGACCATCAACGCGGTGTAGTGGTACGACTGTGAAGTGCTACCACCGCAAGAACAATTCGGACCATCGACGCTGTGTAGTGGTACCACTGTCAAGTGCTACCACCCCCACGAACTGGAGTCGTGAGTTCCAGTTACAAACACTGATTAACTCACTCCAAGGAAGCAGCTGACATTAGCATACGTACCCCTTGCTGTCATTTGGCACTTAAGTATTTCTTTCAATATATGTTATATGTTCAAACAGAAATAAACCTGTCCTGTTTTCCTCGAGATAACCTGAATATTTATTTTGTGAAAGGAAAATCCATTGCGAAGCAAACTTCAACATTGAAACTTGTGAAGCAATTTCCAGGAACAACACCGCAAACTCCAACACGTTCGTTCCATAGCTCTTTGTAAATATATCTCCCGACCCTGCTTCTTACTCCTCAATACTCAAGTCTTAAATTTTAACCACGCAGTAACATAACATCTCTTGTATTCCTCCTCCCGCCCTGTCCTTCTGTGCCTCGCTTGCTGATATTTTCTTCTAGCTTTATTCCTCTTTTTTAACTTCGTTAACGCGGCTGACCATATATTTCCTTTCTTCTCACGACCTTTGTATTGTTTCCTCCGATTAATTCGCCTATATTCGAATTCCCTCTCTTGTCGGTTTTTATTATTTTATTCTTCATGCGTTCTGCAGTAAATATGATACCTCGATGATCACTCGTCAACCCACCTACCACTCACCAGTTCGTTATTTCGTGTAGTTTCATTATATTGGTCAATAACGGATTCTCCATTGTCAGTACTGAACGTTACTTTACCATACTAATTTAACAGTATAAGATTCCATTTAAAAATTCGCTCCTCCATATATTTCCCTCTCTATTTGTCACTTTATCCCCCCACAACTGCGAACGGGCATTCTCATCAATACATATGTCGTAATCTTCATATTCACACAATATTATATCCATCACTTCCAAGTCTTTCTGTATTCTCTGGCTATATTGGCAGTAGACATTTACCAAAACTACTTCTTGGTAATTGTGGAGTGTTAGCAACATTATCAAAGAATGATAAATTAAAAGTCGTTTGTATGTTGCTCATTGTTTGTAATCAATGAGCAACATACAAACGACTTTTAATTTATCATTCAAAACAACTTCTATATCCTCAGTATGAATTGTTGAATTTCTCCATGCAACGTTACAAATAGCATTGAAGTCACGTAGCAGTAATGCCAGTATAACATGGTGTTAGCCAGGGAAGCATTGCAATATTTCTGAAGTTCATGTACGGTAATGTCAAGCTATTGAAATGTTCTTCTGAAGTTTTAGTCATTAACCGCGTTTTTAGCGTAACTAAATATAAAGAACTTTTATGTTTATATTCCTTTGGCTTCACTTGTGGGTTTTTATTATGTCACATTTTAACTCTTCTTTGTACATTAGAATAGACAAAGATGGCAAGTCTAAAATGTTTGCTTAACGTGAAGTACCTCACGCCGGGTAGCGCACCAGTAGAATGAATGCCTGGACTCCCTGAGGCAACACACGACGGCGGTGGCAACTTGTAAAACTAAAACCTTTACAAAATCTAAACCATACAACCAAATTTTACTATTTACTGACTGTTCATATTTCTTAAATGCACAAAACACATAATGCATTTAATTTGATGAGATGTTATTTTACCTGCTTGAATTAATGTCTTGTGTAGAATTTTAACGCGTTTTTTTTCTTCAAAAATTTAATTTCATTTGTAGATAGATGCGTGCTGTTGCGGACTTTTTTGTGGGAGTCTTTGAGATGGACAATATTGCCGTGAATTATTGTAACCTATCCCTAGCCGTTTAACTCGTATACAAAAATCTCTCTCCAAAGATTGATTTTTCCCACGACTTGACTGTTAATTATAGTTATTGCCAATTAGGCTACTTGTGAGACATAAGGTAACAATACATACACACAAATCCTGCCAGAGAATATTGAATGAATTAAATGAACTACGAAATTTAAAGGAATCACGCAAATTGAATAAGTGGTTCTCGAGTTTTTTAGGAGTAACGGATGCAGACAAACATAATACTAACTTTGCTTCATAATTATTGAAGATGAAGATTGGAGTAAACTCAACGAAGTACCTGACCCTCAGAAAACTTTGGAAATACTTACTAAAAGAAAAGATGTACTGAATCCTCAGTGGAGTTTAGTAAACATAATTAAAAGAAGCCTAGCAAAAGTTGAATCACTCCGACTTTAAATGTTTTTAGCAACAAGAAAAATTTGATATATTATCGTAAGAAAAAAGAAAAGAAAAACGGAAAATGATGACAATAAAAATGAGTTAGTTTGAAAATGAAATTTTCAGTATCAAAGTAAACTTTAAAAATTAATCAGTGTTGTCAAATCAAACTATGAGAAATCTCAAGTGGATAATGAAGACTTGAAAAAGTTATGGAGTTTTGTTAAGTTTGATAGGAAGAAAAAGATACAAACATATATAAAACGGCATAGAAACTACAAATGATAACCATAAAGATAGTTTTTTAATTTCCATTTTTTTCTCTAGAAGAGGTAATAAAGTTTCCCAAGAAATTAAAGAACTTCATGGAAACTTTTTATTGTAATAAAAAGTATTTTCTAAACCCTACTGTCACTTCAGAATTCTTTAACCATATTATTGGCTTAAAAAAGAAAAAGGGAGGATTGGATAGGATCCATGCTTGTGTTTTATAAAGCATGGCTCACTATGTGTTTCCAGTTCTAATGAAAATAACAAAATGATGCCAGAAAATGCCCAAAATTATTCAAAACCTCTTGTGTCCAGTTTTTAAAAACAGAGAAAGAGACATTTGTTACAATTATCTCCAATTGCTTTAATTTCCAATTTAGCTTCAGTCTTTGAAAGTATGCCTCACTGAAGATTTTCAAGTTTCTTTCAATCTCAGCTGAAACTAAATAATAGGCAATTTAGTTTCAGAAAAGATGTGGGTGATAAAGAAGCAAATAGCATACATAATTTTCTGCATGAAAATCTTGACATAAGCATTCCTACTTTGGTAACCTCTTTAAATCTAAGGTTTTTGACACAGTCAATTCAGACAACAGTGAGTCAATTTAAAAAACTTGGCTTAAAAGGTATTGTTCTCAGTTTAATTAAGAATTGTTTGTATAATAGAATACAATTTGTTAGGATAGATCTTGTTAAAAGTGAAACAGTGGAGATTGGTGTGCTTTTGGGGCTTTATTGTTTATTATTTGCATTAACAATTTATTGCAAATCCCTGAAACTATTTCTTTTGCAGATGACACAACTGTTATGTGCATGGAAAATACATGCGAAGAAGCTAATCTCAAAATGAATAATCTATTTTTATCTAAAAATAAACTATCTTCAAACATAAGTAAAACTAAATTCGTATCTTTTCGTAATTATACTGATTGAACTCCACAAATGATTAATATCAAATAGATATCAGAGTTAATAATATAAAATATATTAGTAACACAGGAAGGGGGATACTGATGTATCATTCTGGTTAAATATTTTCAGGAGGTTCTTTTAGAAAATTGGCCATAGTCTGTTTCTTTAAGACAAACACTCTTTAATACACACATTAATATTACATAAACAGAATTACTAAATGGTTTTTACAATATTTGAAGTTTTGCCCCTCCCAAAAGTTATTACAAAATTCCCCAAATTATACAGAATTACTTAATGGAAATAATATAACAATTTGCAGCGCATGATGAATCTACAATTCCAGATTACCGAGTTTTCGGTATCTATAAACAAAATATATAGTTTCCAAAGTGCAACTCAGGTCCCTTTGGATGATGACCACATTACATGCTTAGCGTGGTCTTGAATTAGCCCCGTCGATACAGGATTCAATTATTCATTGATGCTTAATAGCTTCCAACGGATGACTCCACGAAGTCACCTCTCGTCGGCAAGCTGGGTTGAACATATCACCAGATGTGCTGTAACTGGAACCACTCTGCAATACAATACACAATTCACAGTCTTTAGTCACACTGATGAATGTTGCTGGTTGGGCAGTAACAACTGCCTCCAAAAAATGGTTCGCCTTTAAATAAGGCCTTTATAAATGTTGCAGTAACAACTGCTTCCGAATATTAGGTGGACAAAACCACGTTCCAAAAAATAACTTGATATAAAAGCAACATAATGTTGACTCCGTAATCAATACGGTCGTTGACGTCACAAGCGACAACGACATCGAAGTATCTCAGTCTGACGATGAGCGACGAGCGAAGAATACATGCGGAGAGTCCAATTATATTCCATTGACTCCGTAAACACTAGCAATGCTACGTGTTACGGTCATGTTCCTCACAAGGGACACACGACATCGAAGTATCATACCATGCTACGAGCGATGAATACTTGCGAAGAGTCCATAAATAATTCATAAATACAACATAATAATGACTCACACGAGATTACGACATCGAAGTATCACTTACAAGCGAAGAGTTTAATCATATTCTCTTGACTCCGTATACACTAGCAACGCTACGTGAATACGGCCGGGGTCCTAACACACGACGCACGGCATCGATGCAGCATAACAGCCGATGAGTAATTCCGCCGAGCGGAGTACGAGATTTTATACACTTGCAGAAGGTTCTGGAAGCAAGTGGGAATGCTTCCAGTTTAGGTGGGGATAATTCCATGGAGTATGCATAGCAAACTTGTGCTGCCACCTAGTAGGCAAATATAAACATAATGTTCACCACAAAAGAGCAGTAGCGTTCTAGCGAGCACGTAGCGTCCTTACGAACTGAATTGGTTCGTAACAAAATATCTAGGTGTAATTATTGACTCATGTTTAAATGGGAACTTTAACACTGCAAAAGATTTGTTATATGCTTTCTCCAAATGTTACTAAAAAGGATTCTAAAAGTCCAACAACTTTTTGTTTCTTTATGGTCTTATAATATTACCACTTATGGTATCATCATATGGTGTATTGCCTGTAAAAAAAACAACTTAAAAGTCGCAAATGTTACAGGGTAAAAATTTTAAAATTAAATTTTATAATATTTATATAAATATCCCCTAAATTTCCACCTAACTGAAGACAAGTATTAGTTATCGTATAACAAAAGATAAAAAAAATTGTGAAATTTCCCAAGTGTTTCATGAAATAGGAAAAAGACGTTTTGTGTTCATATTCGTTAAATATTACGATATTCTTCCCTCATCAATAAAAAATCTTAATTTCAATTATGAAACAATTAAGTTTAAAATAAAAAGTTGGGCTTTAACAAACTTAAATTCTAATGAAAAATTGATCAGATTATTAAATAACTTGTGATTCTTTATAATTTTAGTAAGTATTGATTTTGGAAAAGTTTATTTAAATAAATAGAAATTAAATTAATTGTAATTTTGTTATTATTTTGATTTCTGGTCTCCTTACTAGTACTCTACTAATATATTTAATTTCCAAATTTAATTGATAGTATAAATCTTGATGTTAAATTTTAATTTTATGTAGTTTTTCTAAACTTAGGTACTTGTGCCTTTCATTATCTAAAGTTTTCTAATTTGTCAGTTTCTATATTTCAATATTTTTTTTAGTTTTAAGTCACCTTACTCTCACACATATTTACGAGTTTATCCTCTGTGTGATTCATTGTATTTTATCTCAACATGTATATACTGTTTTCAATATGTAACTTAGGTTTACATCATTTCTGTAATTATTTTTATTTGTGCAATGTACAGTACTCTTGTAATTGGACAATAAATATTATGCTCTATTCTATTAATGGTTAAGAGCAGGAAGCCCATTAGAAAAGTGCTTGTATTGAAATATTTAAACTCCTAAAGGTGAATCCTCTTGAAATCATTTAAAATCATTCACCATACTTGCAGATGTATTTGTGAATTTGACACATCATTTATGAGATATCATGGCAAGAACCCTGTTTTTTGCTTGCTTGTGACACCATGGTAGAACAAAAAACTCAGGAGAAAATGAATACATGTTCCAGTTGATGAAAATGTGACGGGTTTCATGAGTCAGCGGTTGTTGCAAATACTGTGTACTGCGCTCCTAGTCACCACTCTGCTTGCTGTAGTGTTCAACTATGTGGTTTCACCAGCTGACTGCCTCGTCACCTTCATCCAGCTGTATGAGGAGATGGTCAGGTTAGTAATGTAGATATAATTGTGAAATTTTCACAATATCTAGTTTTAAGGTAAAAAGTTACAATTACTAGGCGTTTAGTACAACTGAGACCAATAAAACAATCTTAACGAAAATGATAGACCATGTAATTAGCCTTATAAAAATTACAATTTACCAAAAAATAGGTTAATAATAAATCTTCTGATAGACTAACCAGATAAATTTCTAATTATGATAGCGCAGAAATTTTCCACTCCAATTAGGTCATAGATTCATAATTTTTAATATGTTGTTGGGACCTGTACCAATAGAAAAAATCCAAGCTTGCTACTAACAACAAGACCTGTGTCATCTGCGTTGTGCATGAAAAAAATGCAAATTTATAGCATTTTCTTCAGTTTTTGCCTTACAACTCCCAAAATATGCAATGTATGGAAAAGGTTTGTGGAGCAGATTTTGTTGTGATCGTGATTGGTTTGAAAACATGCTGACTTCTGTCTAACCCCAGTCATATCCGTTTTTGTCCACTTTTGCTCTTGGTTGTATGTGCGGTAAGAATTATATTTGACATCCTCTTCGGTTGGGGCAAACGAGGGCAACAAATTTTCTCATTGGCTGCAGTTTTCATAAATAACTGGCGAAGACCGTTTAAAGTATTGTGACTGTCGTCGCATCCACAAAGATCCACGAGACATAATTGACATCTCGTTGCAGGAAAACCAGTTACTTCTACGAGGTGGGAATTCTTTTGGTAAACGCTCCACAACTTTGTTTTTCCCCACGAGATAAACGGCAGAGGCGAGGTCGCACCCATTACATGTGTGTTAAGTACTGAATGCAAGTAAAACTTGTTCTAATCCAGAGGAATATTCCATTAGTCTTTGATTAAATGATGAGATTACAAATTGCACACACCCATACTCATTTCTGGCACGTATCTGGAAGAAAACGTTGATGTTGGAGCCTAAGCGGTTAAGAAAAACCCATAGGTCCATATCCTCTCCAATTACCCGTACAACGTATTAAACAAAATATTTTGTCTCGCAAAATGTAGCTAAACCACCTAGTAAGTAAATAAATGTCAGTACCTTTCCGAAGGGCGTAATTTCGTTGATATCGGTCATCACAACATCTTCTGTTCTCTTACAGTATCGATCCCGTGCTTTAAAAAAATTGCTCTACAGATCATCACAATGGGTGCTTTTCATTCAAATCTAGTAAAAGACTCGCTCTACGCCTAGATTCGTTCACAGAAGGCACGAACCAAACTTAGTGTGATCCAGAACCTACACTCTATTTAAGTAGTAATCACAATCGGTTCTTTAAGATAAAAATAAATACATTAGCAAATTTCCATTTCAATTCTACTTACAATCACGTGGAAGAATTGCGTTACTTAACTTACGTTAGTTTTAAATTTGTAAGAAACGAAATAGATACTTACTATTACACCAGACATAATTCTCAAGAACGCAGGAGGCGAAACAAATACACGAAAAAATTGACTAAAGACACCAAATATCTCAAGAGTGGGAAAAAATCTATCCACGAGGAACTTAAAGCACGACGACTCAACCAGGATTCAACTCAGACTTAACCGACTACGACAAATAAGAGGACAAATACTAGTGATTCTACTAATACTACTAATTATAATGATACTAATAATAATAGTAATAATTATTCATATATACAAATTTATTGCGTATCATAACACTGTTTATAATAACGACAATAAATTATATAATCTACTTAGTTTATTATCCCCAACGAGGTCATACGCCGTTTGTACCGGCTTTTTCGACAATAAAATTTATTTATTTATATTTATAATGATACTAAATACATTTCCGTCTCAGCGCACTAGGACTTGGATTAATTTGATTCTTCGATATATCTCGCTTTTATGCCTTACCACGCGTTACTACGCTTCTACCACGCTCCCAGGCGTAGTACGAGATAGTCAACCATGGTTAACTACGACGCGGAATGAAAAGCACATTTCGGCGACTATGGTTAACTATGGCGAATGAAAAGCATCCAATGAAGCGTTGTTTGTTCCCTTTTATTATCAACATTTAAGAAGTTTTTCGCCTCATTGATTTTAAACATTCACTTTTGCAGGTCGTAGTTACCGAAAATTTAAGAACTTATTTGGAATTCACAAAGTAGGAAGGTTTGTAAAAGACTCCCATTTAGCTTATAGGCTCAATTCATGCTCTATGCTCGTTAAAGCTGTGGATCAAATCATTGGTCAAGAATTTAAGTGTTATCTAAGGTGTTTAAATATCTAAGCGGAAACCAGGTGGTAGAAATACTTAATATGGAAAGGTCACAATTATATTTTAATAGCATTGTTTCTTGGGTACGAGATAAATAGACACAGTAAAGATGGCATTAGAAAGCGTACGGGAGATTGATAAAATTAACTCAACTAAGAATATAAGACACCAAGATTTATTGGTGTGGTAGCTTACTACAGTCGATTTTATAATAATTGTGCTGTAAACGTATTTCCTCTTTATCAACATCTGAAAAAAAGAACAAAAATGTAAATGTGGAGAGGTCGATAATAAAGCATCCATGAACCATTAATCTTACACATCCGGGTTTTAAAGAGACGTTTCTGTCTTCACAGCTGTAATGAAATGGGTCTAGGAATTAGTTCATGCGCATAGGACAGGATGATCAATTAGAAGTAATTATAGCTGTAGCTAGAGAGTGCTGGAATGGGTGGAACGTTCCTTTTCTACCTGTCTGAAGGAATTATTGGTATTACTTTTGCACTACAAAATTAGAGAATTCTTATAAGGACGTCATTTCAACATTTGAACGGACCAAAATCTTTGACTCTCATCAAACAAGTCATATACACAACGACAGGATATTACGACAAGTACAATGGCTCCAGCAATATATATTTGTGACTCGCTTTGCTTTATACCCCTTATTCCCCCCATTAAGGTCTCAGACCTATCGAATTATTTCGTAACATAACTATTTCAATACTAATGTACTTACAACAACCTAACAAGTACCGCACTTTAACAGGTTCCTTTTGGATTTCATAGCATTTACTATACTGAATGCGAAATAAAATTGATATAGCTTGTTTGTATGAGTGCAACCACGTGAAGGGATTTATATATCATATAAAGGTAACGACAAGGGGAGTACAAGTGAAAGAAGGGAGGTCGACCATTACAATCTGGAAATATAAAAAGTTTAGAAATATTATACTGAATTCATTACATGTAAGATCAGGAAATTATTGGATAATCATATTGTAGTTAACGCATGTATGAAAGGTAAGAAGAGATGCAGATATGAATTTAAGATGTGGGACAATATTCTTCGGGTATATAAAGGGAAAATCCTATGAATGGATGCAAATTGAATTTCTCCTTTATGGAGTGATAAACTAATGCAAATAGGAAAATGCTAGAGTAAATTACTTACAAGAGCAAATTTGTAATTCAGAATAATGGAAGGGTCGTGACTTCTAACAGTGATAGAGAAAATCAGTAATATATTTAACCCTCACCACGCAAGAAGTGGATGAAGACATTACAGACCGGAGGATAGATTCTGGAGTTACATCGGATCATAAGGGAGTTTTATACTGGCTGGAAACAAAATTACCAGAAACCATACTAAATGAAACAAAGAATATAAATAGAAAAAAGGGAAAAATATTCAAAATTGTTTTGCAGGTATGGTGTGGCAACAAGAAGAAGAGGATATTAACGAACTAGTGGATACATTTTAGCTATCTCTCTTACGGGCTGCAGCACAGTGAGCATCGAAACGAAGAACAGTTGATAGACCAGGAAAATATTGAGGAAAAAAGGTTTGTATGAATGCATCCAATTGGAAGGCGAAAACAAGGAGTGAACTACAAACTGCGAAGAGGAAAGGAACAGATACATCATTAGAAGAATACTACAAGATAGTTTTACGAGTATATATAAAATTATAAACGAATGTAAAAAAGAAACTTAGGAAGAATATGTAATCATATGAGCCAAGATACCGGACTAGACAAGATATGTAGAAACAGCGATGCAACGATCTTGTTGGGATCTTCCTTACAAGTTCGGAACAGGTAAAATAAAATCAAAGCCAATATGTGCAAGGGAAAATGCAGCGGACACGGGATAAAGTGGGAAACAGATAGCTGAAGCAGTATTTTTTGTTCGACACACAATTGAGTTCCAAGAAATAGTCATTACAGAAGAGGAAATATAATATATTACTGAGAGTGAACTGAAAATAGTCAACAAATTGACCTCAAGAAAGAGTTCAGAGTATGACAACTTCAGACAGGTGGTGAAAACAGTATATAAGGAAATAAAATTACGACTTTTGAGATTGATGAATGGCTGTATAATTCATAGATATTTTCCACAAGCATGGAAAATTACAGAACTGAAATTATTTTTAAAGCTCGGAAGCCATACAAGCCAATAGTCCTGTTACCGACGTTTGGGAAAATATTAGACAGGAGGATCTATTAGGAAATATATGGAGGATACGACAAATTTCAATTGTAGACAGTATGGTTTTCGGATTGGCAAGAGGACGGATGGTGCACATAAGCAATTACTAGCAGACATCACATAAAGAGATAGCAAGTGTTGTTTACGCGTCTTCCTGGATGTTGAGGGTGCTTTTGATAATGCGGTATTCTTGAATCAACGATGAAAAGGAAATATATTTGAAAAGAATTGTCTACTCTTATTTGCAAGACAAGGATTTCTTCTTGAAAATTGGTGGCAAACAGTTACTGCATGAGGCAACTGGAGGTTTTCCACAAGGATCACCTACAGGATCCCTTTACTGGAATATGGACAATATATTATATTAACTTCACAGCAATGCGATTCAATATATTGCTTGCTCAGATAACCTTACAGTAATAGTTGAAGGAAACAGTCGAATACAACTTGAATAACAGGGACAAAAGGTTTTTCACTTGGTTGAATATCATTTTAAGAGCAACAGGTTGAAATTGCCAGCAACTGAAACACGTGAGATGTGGTCCGTCCATAGTTTCGTGAATTGAAGAAACCGTAGTTTCAAACTGTACGGGAAAGGATAAAATTCACAGGAAAGCATAAAAAGTAACTTTTTAAAAAGGAACCGTGCGCCAATTTTGACATATGGCTCTCTAGCATTGGGTTATAGAATGACGTATGCGTATGTTGAAAGAAAATTAAATTCCATCCAACGATCATGCCTCTTGGTGATTGGAAGTGCCTATCGTACACTCTCGAGGGAGACATAAGTTTTGTACGGAATAATGCCTTTAGATTTATATCTGGTAAAATTACAATATGGCCGAAGAATAGAATATGGGAAAACTGTGTTACACGGAGACGAAATAGAACGAGAATCAGAAGGGTGGAAAAAGACAGTAGCGAAAGTGATCATGGATGAGATAAGGTGTACAAAGTCAGAGAAGGGAAGGGTGACCCACAACTATATAACAGACGCATAATTTGAATACAAGAATATAAAGTGGTTTAAACAGAATCCATTTCTCATGGAACATCAAATGTGTTTGCGGGGAAGGAGAGGAAACAAGCGAACATCAGTTATGGGTTGTCCCTGGTATGGTGCAGAGCAAGCGGAGCACATTAACTTCATTAAAGCAAAAGGGGTACATGCGGTAGCAATCAAGGCGCTACTAGTAGATACAGAACTTAAATTTGCAACCTTCCGAGAATTTGTTACAAAGTTGTGCCAAGTACGAGACATATTCAAAGCGGAGTTAGATGGATAGTAGATGTGCGTCCACAGCCGTGCTAATGACGGGAATGTTGGGAAATCCAAATGGTAAAGTGACGCGGAAAAGGGAAGAAATACAAAAAGAATGATTAATAAAGAGAACCTTGTAATGACATAGTTGTAGCCAAGGGTGACCAAGACCAAAATAATTTTTGTATTAAATATTTTTACATGACCCTCCCTTTCCACTCCACTCATGGGGTTTCTAGGGTTGTTTCCTTCTCCCTCTAACCCATATGGTGGCCCAACTCTCAGATAACATCAAAAGTGTCTGTATTCATCTCAGCATCTCAGGTAGTGTGAGCTTATTCGCCGAGAGCCGCATCGGTTGAATTATTGCTTCCGAGGCAAGACAACAACGGAATAGGGGCTCAATCACTTCATTAAAACGCTTGTAAAATCTATTCTTCCAAATTTTTACGATATACAAACGTTTTTTACCTTTGTTAAATGCACAAAACAAAATAAATTTGATTATAATTGATTTCTTTATTCTTATATTACTCTCTTAATTTGAAGTATTAAAAATTCTATTTTAAATAATGTTTTATCTGTAATTTAAATTAACCTTTGTAGACAGACATATGCCGTCGGGGACTCTTTTGTAGAACTTTTTGAGGCAAACAATATTGCCGCTCATAGGTGTCACCTATCTGAAACACTTGGGCAGCGTAAGTAAATATACATCTCATTTCTCCCGATTTCATCGACATTTATCGTCAAAATAATTTTCTATCCCCCATTTAAAAAATAAAACTTAGCATATGTTGTCCCTGAACATCTCAACATCTCAACTATCCTGTGGTTTAGTCGGGAAAAAGTAGTTTCGCATTTCGAACTTAAATGACGAATAGCAGATAATTCGGTGTTCCCCGAATGTGTCTTAGATTAATCTTCTTTTACTCAGGAAAAAATAAAATCTATCAATAATGTAAGATCAAAATACATTTACTTACTAGTTTTAAAAACATGTACAACATCGTAACTTTTGAAATTCACAAAAATACAAATTTAATACAAAACTTGACTGTATAAACTACACCATCTCGCGGGAACCGCGCCGGTCGAATTTTCGTTTTCAAATCATGACGCGGCTGCACCATTCCATTAAAATTCTTTTAAAATCTTAACTACTCGTCCAATTTTACGATTTAAAGACTTTTTTATGTTTGTTAAATGCAAAAAAACAAATAATCCATTAAATTTGATGATGATTTATTCGCAACGTCAACAGCTAGGTGAAAATTGCGACGGACCGGGACTAGAACCCGGGACCTTCTGCTCTGACTGCAGATGTTCTATCCACAGCACCACCCGCCTCGAGGCGGGTGTTGACGTTGCAAACATTCCTCCACGGTACTCGGAAGCTGTGAGTTAAAAGATGATTTATTTGTTCTTTCATATACTACTCTTAAATTGAAAGATTTTAACACTTCCTAAGTAATAACATTTTACCGACAGTTTATGTTAATTTTTTTCGATAGACATATGTTATTGCGGAACTCTTTGAGGCAAACAATTACCATTCATTGATGTCACTTGTCTATAACCGTTTGGGCACCGTAAGCAAATATAACTCTTTCCAGATTTTATCGACATTTATCGTCAACAACCACTTCTTTCTTATCACACATTTAAAAAAAAGTTAGCCTATGTTCATCTTGGGCACCTAAACTATTTCCTTGCCAAATTTCGTCACGATCGGGTAAGTCATGATCAGGTGGCAGACAGACAGACCCACTTTGCGTAACGCATTTCTATATTAATATGGATATCAGTATAGACCAGACGTTTTAAATGTGTTAAGGATTAGGAAGCTAATTACGAAGGGTCTTCTGTAAGTAATGCAACATTTTTTTTCTCAAAACACTGGTTTTATTCAGGATTTAAAAACTCCACATGGTATCCTAATTCTTAGGTTTTATTACCTTATTTTTCTACGTAATATCTAATTCTATGGCCTTACGCCACCATAATGTGAGAGTCGGTATGTCGTCATGGTACCACCTTATCCAGTGTCAGGTGTCCGTATACATTCTGTAAACGTCTAAGAATCATTGTGATGGTCTGGTTTTGCGCCAAATGAAATTAAAAAACTGTTCTTCGTTTGGAACGCATTTCAACTGCTGACGCAATTTCGGAGACTGATTATAGCAATGCCTTCTTTCGGGAGTTGGTGGTGCAGAAATGTCTATAGATGTCCCAAACAATTCCAATTTTTTAAACCAAAATTGGCTGAGAAAAAATGTGATACATTACTTATTGAACGCACCTCGTGTGTTATGCGCAATCAACCATGATGTAAGAATAGATTTGTCGTGACTTTGAGCAATCGTGTAGTTGGAGAGTTATGTGCTGAGTTGGCAATGCGATGTCTTGTGCATAGGAAAGAATTCCATCGCCAGGCGCCAGAGACACATGCAGCGTTGAACGCAGGAGCGCATGCTGCGTTGCGTCCCACTGCAGCGATGAGGCCAGCGACGGCGCGGGGCTTGGCGCCTGCGCCTCCACTCCTGTTTCTCTTGGCGCCAAAGAACGCGCAGAAAACCTCTCTGCGGCTGGCGAAGGTACTTATCTCGCTTCCAATAGTTTCACATCCATAACAAGTATGTGTCCATAATCGATCTGACTTTGCAAAGTAGAGAAAAGAAATATTTTGTAACGGAATGGACTTTAGATCAGAAATTAAACAGTGATTCCATATAGTAAATAAAATTTACTATAGAGACCATGAGCTGACTCGCTTTACGAGAGACGAGAAAACTGGATTTTCGTTTGATAGAATGGTGAACGTATGATGTCACTAACAAAATAAAAATTGAATTTAAAACAACATTGGATGACGATAAACGTGATTCAAGAGTGGAGGAAATATAATAAAATATGTTGAATCAGGTTGCCCTCCCAGGGAACACCACCTTAACGAAGCACTGTCCGTGCGGGTGGCGAGGGTTTGCGCGTACCAGAGAAGCTCAGAGCTATGCCGGCGGTAGTGTAACTACCAGCAGGGCCACCCAAGCCGGACAGGTCTCAGCTGAGGTACCAGACGAGGTGTGTTTCACAACGACCTATCTTCCCAACCAATCCCGCTTCCTTACCACCTGCTGCCCTGTAGGAGGGGGAAAGATTCCCAAAGGCTAAGGGAAGGATACCCCGACAGAAAACCGCGTGTAGCCGGGAAATGTTGAGGGCCGTAGACCATACGACACCATGACGTTNTCCGACACCATGACGTAGGGTTAATCACCCACTCATGGGTTACATTAGATTCAGAGCCAAATATTTAGCCTCGGAAATCAATCGACAACTGAAAGACAACCGCGCATTCGAAATGGTACGAGAATAGGTATATGGAACATAACATCTTTAATAGACAAAGAAGTAGAAATAGTGGAAGAGATGGATAAATACAAATTGAAGATATTGGGTATCAGCGAAACAAAAAATAAAGGAAATTGGGAAGTAAAATTAAATAAGGGATATGTACTGAGATTTTCAGGAGTTGGAGAGAAAACAAGAGCGAAAGAGGGAGTAGGAATAATAGTTGACCCAGATGTAAATGCTAGAGTGCTTTCTTGGGAACCCGTAAACTCGAGAATTATAAAACTGGATATACAACTTGAAGAAAGAGTGACTTTAATTAATATATATGCTCCACCTGATGACAAGGAAATACTAGAAAAAGAAGCATTCTATATGCAGTTACAGAGAACCATAAACATTAGTAGAGAGAATAACAACCACATTATCATCATGGGGGATTGGAATGCTAGGATAGGCAACAATAGAAGAGTGGGGAAAGGAAGTATGGGAGTGCACGGAGCAGAAAGAATCAGAAACGAGAATGGAACACGCATGATAGAGATGTGTGTGGATAACCAGCTATTGATAGGCAACACTTGGTTTCCTCACAAATCAATACATACATTTACATTCAAAACAGTAAAAAATCATGTAGAATACAAAAGTTTGATACATTACTTCACAAACACCAGAGCATTTAGATATGCAGTACAAGACATTAGAATCTATAGGAGTGCGGAGCTTAGCACTGAACACAAGTTGGTAGTAATGAAAGTTAACATCAAGATCCAGAAACGTGTAAAGACTAAAAAGTATTCAAAAACAAAGGTCGAGGAACTACAGGGAACAGAGAAAAGAACGGTATATCAAGAAAAACTACGTATCAAGTTACTTAAGTATGGCAACGTGGAAGAGTGGGACCTGGAAAGAAAATGGTGTACCTTCAAAACAGCTATAATTGAAACGGCAACGGAGGTATGCGGTTCAGAAACAGTAAATACGAGATTCAAAAGAACTAAATGGTGGAATGAAAGGGTTAAAGAACTGGTTAAAATAAAAAAGAAGGCTTATCTTAAATATCTTAAATACAGGGAAGCTAGAAACAATGCAAAAATAGCGGTCAAACAGTCGAAACAGCAGACCTGGGAAGAATTTGGAAACGAAGTCGAAAAGAATTATAGAGCAAACAAGAGTCTGTACTGGCGAACCATTAATGGACTGAGAAGAAAATATAAAAAGCCATTGAGAAATGTAATAAACAGTGATGGTGAGATGGAATCACATCCCGCGAGAATATTAGGATTTAGAGGAAGTATTACGCAGATCTTTTCGGAGAGGAGACAGACAGAGTGTCGGAGGAAGTGTGTGAGAGGCACGAACGAAGACGCCCAGAAGCGGAAAGCTTNGGAAAGCTCTGTGGAAGGTTCTGTGGAGGCTTTTGTGAAGGAGGGGGAAATGTGTGAGAGGCATGGACCCAGCGAGGCGGACGAGGAAGGAATAGTCTTTAGGGATGTTGAAGAAGCTCTATTAAAACTGAACATAGGAAAAGCAGCAGGCCCTGACGGCATCGCACCAGAGATGCTTAAATATGGTGATGATAAGGCTACAGATTGGCTTGTAGCTATTTTCAAAAATATATGGGAACAAGAAGAAATACCAAAAGAGTGGGAAAATAATATAAGTATACCCATCCATAAAAAAGGTAGCACATGGAGATGTGAAAACTACAGAGCCATATCTCTGGCTTCCTGTGTAGGCAAAGTCTTCTCCAGAACAATTGAAAACAAACTAAGAAGATTTGTTGAACAGGAATTTGAGGAAGAACAAGCCGCATTCCGACCTTTTAGACAGACCCAAGACCATATCCACATAATCAGAACGCTCATAGATAAAGCTCTAAGTCGAGGAAAGGATATGTATATTGCATACATAGACCTCAAATCAGCCTTTGACATGGTTCCAAAAAAGGAACTATGGAAAGCTTTAGAGAAGATGCCAGTGCCAAAGAAACTCATTAGAGTTATAAAATGTATGTATAAAGATGTATACGGACAGGTTAGATTAGATGGACAGAAGAGTGGCCAATTTAGAATGGAAAAGGGAATTAAACAGGGAGATTCTTTAAGCCCACTACTATTTATAATTTTCATGGACCAAATCATAAAACAAACAAAAAGGAGAACTAAGAAACATAAAGTAGGAAATTGGAGGATGCAACCGGTTTGGATACAGTCCTTGCTATATGCAGATGATATAGTTTTAATCGCTGGTAATGAAGAGGAGATGAAGGTAGCAATACAGGAATGGGGAAGTGCATTACAGGATAGAGGAATGAAGATTAACACCAACAAAAGTAAAGTTATGCACATTGGTAGGGACAGAAAAGAAATCAATGTTTCCTGGGAGGGAAGGATATTAGAACAAGTAGCGACATATGAATATCTAGGTACAGTGATCTCAGAGGATGGCAGGCAAGATGCCGAAATAAATAATAGAATTGAAAAGGCCAATAAAATTTACTACCAAGTATACAATAACGTACTGAACATGGGAATAGGAAAAAACCAAAACTACAAATATTTAACGCGGTCTATAAGAAATCATTAACTTATGCTACAGAAAGCTTACCTATAAATAAGAAAATAGAAAGCAGACTAACTGCAGCAGAAATGAAATTTCTTCGGAAAATAGCGGGCAAAACCAAGAGAGACTGTATAAGAAACACACAAATAAGAGAAGAGCTTAAGCAAACTCCATTAGTACAGACGATGGAAGAAAATAGTTTAAAATGGTTTGGTCATGTGACAAGAATGGAAAGCCACAGAAAAAACCAAGGCAATATGGAATGCAAGGCCAGAGGGAAAAAGAGCAGTGGGCAGACCTCGAGGAACGTGGGATCAGAGCATTGAAGAGATGTAGAAAGAGAGGAGCGACGGTGCAAGAGGTTCAGCGCAAGGTTGCAGATAAGAAGGGATATCTGAAATGGCTAACCCGACGCTGAAAGGCAAAAGGGAGAGACGAAGAAGAAGAATCGGGTTGAAAAGTATTGATGCCGCAAAGGTAACGAGTATCTATGTAGTAAAATAAGATGCAACAGACCCGTTACAATTTTGAAACGTAAAAGCGATCAACGTTGAAAATAATAACTGAAATGCCAGACGAATCGAAGAAGAAAAATTTTGTTTCATACAAAGAGATTCAGCAGGAATACGTGGATGCAATACACCGAAAAAAGTGAGAAAGTTGGGAGCACATCCTCCAAGATAATGTTCGGAAAAATGTCTGGAGATAACCGTACATCATTGGACGTAATAAACCAAAATTTCCTCTATAATGGAATAATATTATAAATGAATTAAAACATGGGGTGGAAGGATACAGGAAACTAAGTATTGGGTAAATTATTTAATGCAAAAGGTTCGAGGAGGAAATGAAAGAACTACGCCATTTAATACACTGAAATTAGCAAAAATAAGGTAAAACACTCGTAAAGTTTTGAAACTGGTAATTAGGTGTAGAATATAGTGTCGCTTAGTCGGAGGCAGCGGATACCCGCGTAGCCAAGTGAGTGACTCAGCACTAAAGGCCTATATAACGCCACTGCTCGTCGCATCTGGGGGGAACTACCGCTACTCTTGCGCCAGTCGCCGAGTGTACGTTCCTCTCTCCCTCCTCGTTGGTTCAGATAGACCCTAACAGGTCCTGCCATCATTCCGTATCCCTCAGTTGATTCAGATCGACCTTATTGGGTCCTGACAACTGTCCCTTGATGCCTAAATCAGACAGACCCAAACAGGTCCTGCCGGTGTTCCCTTCCGCTGCTCCGCCCAACCATCTTCCGAGCCTGCACGGCCAACTCTTTCCATCATCCGTACTCTTTCGCCGTTTCAGTGACTTAACTATGGTTCACGTTGAGTCGATCTTCGGGAGAACCGTTCCTTCGGGGACAAGGCTGCGTCGCTCCGGAGTCGCCGTGTAAGTTGTTGGTTAAAACACAATAAACCACTGTTTGCCATGACTGAGGTCATTCCCTATTCTAATTTGCTACCTCCCATCCTTCCATGGACCTTTAAGGGAATGGGGTAATCGCTAATCTAGCTATAGTGCCCCTCCTTTAGTGGGATGACTAGATTAAGGAAAACATGGCCCCATGACAGTAGTATTTTTTACGACTATTAAGTCTTCCCAAAATTTTTCGGAGCCACGCACTCATAAAAGCCACCCCTAATGTGCACGTTCGTTTTTACTGTTTTGGCATGAAACAGTAAGATTTTCGAGAAAGCTATTTATATACCAAAATGTTCCTCATTAAATTTCATACCAAACAAGTGATAACCATTTTTTAGATAAGTCCAGTGTTTCGCAAGATATAAGCTCCTCAATCAGGGGGTAGTTTTCAACATTTCAATTTTTGCGTCATTTTTTTGATAAAGAAATGATGCTTTTGGCATATTAGGACCTTGAAGGACCTATGTATCAGCATTTAGTGATATATACAACGAAACAGCTGCTTCAACACGATTTTCGATCGAAAAACTCAGTTTTTAGTGCGAATAGGAGACCGGGTATCCCGTACATATTTTGTCAAATATTCCCTGCGCGCGCATTGTTAGCGTTGCATCTGCGTGAGGACGTCCACGAGCTGTTGTTGTTTCCGGAGCTTCAAAAATGTATGTCTGTTTGCTTTAACTCGCACAATACATTTTTCTTTCGATAAACAGTCAAACATAGGCCCTATTCCATTTCTGAACAATACTCTGAAAAAACATAACTTTCAGTTCTCTGTGCGCCGCTTTGTGGCGATATGTTTATGTTCACGAGAAAAATAATATTTCCTTATTACATTTAATTTTTTAGACAGATTTGCACTTTTTTCCATATGTGGCGTGTTTTCAAACTGTTCCGGGGGCAGAATTCAAAATCACAATTTATCCATTATTTTTCGAAAGATGTCCCTGTACTAGTAAAAGGAGAAATCATTTACATTCGATATCACTTTTATAAGTGTAAAACTCCTTGTTGTAATTTACCAGTCAACCGTTTGAACTGTTCACCTTCTAGTATTATTATTATTATTATTAAGTTCTCATACATACATTTTCCGTCAAGTTTATCTTGTGTCCCTGTCTTCCTACATTTTCTTGTTCGAGTTGTTATTACATCAATATTATCTTTTGTACTGCTGTACCCATTCCCACTACAGTTACGTGGCGAAGCAGTTTCACTCGCCATTTCTGCTAGTGTGGCGCCTTCCCTTCTGTCCTTTTGTTTCAGCCGTACTTATGGTGAATTAACTTTACATGTCCACTTCCTCCCTTTTCCACGAAAGTGGGATTCCTGGGTGGCAGTTTTTTATATTTATTATTGGTGGCTTATACTGTATGTCGTATTTTGTATTTATGTTGTTCTATACAACTTTTAGCCAAGTGCGATTTTTCAAAATATTTTTCCACAAATTTTGATTATTATATGAATAACACGTGTCGAACAATTTTTTATCGTTAGGAGTATATTGAAATGTTAAATCCGCCTCTGCTTTAGGACCATTGATCGGAATTGATGGGATGGTCCCTTGCTTGCTTCCGGAAAGTACATTAGTTTATTGTCCTCCACATGATCATACGCAGTTTGTAACTGCTTTTTTGACAATAAAGTTTATTATTAGATTTTCGGAAACAATTTTTATCCTTTAATATTTGGAATATCTTACAAATTAAATTGTATCAAGTTTCGTCTCGATCTGATGTACCGTTCAGGAGATAGTTGTTTTTCGAAAAATGATCGTTTCCCTTTAGAAATTCATTTTGCAAAATGGCAGCTTTACTGTATTTATATCGTCCTGATTTTTGGTATGTCATTATATTATGATCCTCTTAATCTCCTATAACAAAATCGTCGACGTGGGTCCATCATATCCTAATTTTGTTTGACTTTGTCCCGTTTTCACGTACGTAGTTCAAGGCTCGCCGCTTGGGGGCGCCACAAGACTTCGCCCGAAAAATTTAGCTAGCGGCCCTCCCTACTCACACGCTCTTTATGTTATTACGAACTTATTCATATGCAAGCATCTGGGCGTATTCTATGGCAAATAAATAATGTAATGGGGCCATGTTTGAATTATTCCCAGCATTACGTTAAATTATTAATATTAAGCCACTGCGATTTATACTTGCTGTTTTCTATAAAGCTGCTTAATATACACTAAATTGGTCACCATCTATTGAGATTGTAACTCACCAGCTTGTCGATTCGTCTTTTAATGTCATAATTCTGTTTTATTAAATACGGCGTTAAATCTCTTACACAGACACGAATTATCATATATTTGTAGATCGTTCTTGTCCAGGGAATGGACGCTGGACTTGCATTAACCCTTTAAAAGCAAATCTTAAAGAAAAGGTGAAAATATATTTATTCATAAAAGAATTAAAAATTTTGAGTTTTCTATTCTAATGTGATATAAATAATATTCCATGAAGAGTGTAAAGTCCAATTTCAATTTGTTGTGTAAATTGGAAAATTTTACTGTTCATCGTTAACAATATACATACTACATTCTTTAGTTAGTGAGATGCTTCGATACATTTTGCATGAGATTACTTTTTAATTTTTCGTATTACAACATTTCGCATTGTATCTTTTTCGTTTTCATTACCCGAAATCTATTATTTTTAAAAGATGCACGCTTCTGACATCCTTCGATCAATACACAGAAAAGTATTTTATACGTAGCAGAAACAAATTGCTATGAAATTTGTCAATGCCAATTGCGTAAAACAGAATTGTGGCGATTGTTAGAGGAGAAAGTAGAATCCTCTACATAATATGATACGATTGCTATGATGAATTCCATTAAAAGATCGCAAGGAGACTTCGCAGATCTTAGTACGTAGAGATCAGGTTTTTCTTTGTATCGCAGTACGCAAAAATCTGCCTAATGGGAAAGATAACTCACAGCACCAATAATGCTTAAACACTATATCAAAAATATGTTTAATTTAATTTGTCCATTTATAGCATATAATGGATCAGTACTTTGAAGAAACTAATAAGCTCGATTTTTTAAAAAAAATTGTTATTCCAGCAAATATAAATATCGCTTTGAGAATTCACGAATAAAACTACAGTCCCTTTTTTCTTCTTTATACCAATATTACATAAGAAAAATAATCAGATAATTATTAAAATACGTAAGCAAAAATATTAAAATACACGAAAATGTATTCAAAAACCTCGTAAAAAATCGGTAAAATAATTTGGTATTCCGTTTTTGCAACGTTGTCCGGAAACGGGGTAAAACAGTTTGTTTCTTTTTTTAAATTTTTTTCTCGAATAGATCGTTCCATGCACAAATTGAAATAAACTTAAGGGTTCCGCCTTCGTCAGTCACATAGATAATTAACTGATTCTTCTCGCTGCAGTTTACGTTCACTGACATTTAGATGAAAGAAAGGGAAAGTAGGAGGGAAAATTGAATTTACATTTTAAATAATTTAGAAAAAATTAGTCATCTATATAAACCTAATTCACGTTTTTTTACATCTATGGTTTGGGAATGTTTCGGGAGAATTTCAAAAATCATAACATAAAAAATCGTTAAATTTGTTATTATGTTATTGACCGTGGAAGAGGACAGGCAAAGAAAAAATAGATTCATCACAAGAAGCTCTGTGTTTGTTCATCCTAATGTTCAGAACAGTAGTCGTTTCTCCTACATAGAAACTTAAACGGATAGTGCAACGTAGAAGGAAAATGCAATTTCTGGAAGTGCATGCACAACTTGTTGTCGAACTTTGTGTGCGAATTGGGTGACAAGGAAATGTCGTAGAAGGGTGAATGATTGCATGTCTTGCACCTAGATTTTTACTAGCGCTTTGTGCCGTGCGAGAAAGTCAGCGGGGAGTGGAATTCTTTGTTTTGTTACTAAATAACTTTTGTATATAGTCTAGTGGAGGGGTTTGTTGAAGAGGGATTTTATGGATAGGTTTCAGTCTGTGATTTGTAATAAGTTTTTGAGAAGAGGTTTAATTTTGTCAATACTGAGGGGAAAATGTTGTACATAATGCAGGGGACTGAGAAAATTGCGTGTTAATGGCTTTAGATACATAATGAACTGGGAGGTGATAATTTTTTTCCGATCAGTAGAATCATGGCGTTTAGTGAGGGTGTCATGTAGTAAAGTATTGAAGGAGACCTGAAAAGATTATTGCAGATTTTATGCCCACGGATAGATAGGGTACAGGGAAGAGAGAGTTTAACATGGTAACGATGGCAACTTTCGAAATGAAGTTATTGTTGTGTGTTGATAGGTTTTATATGTAATTTAATTTGGATTTGTTGATTTGTGGGAGACATTTCAGGTGAATGTTACTAAGTATGATGAATTTAATTCAATGAGAATATTTTGAAGAGACTCACGTCCGTGAGTCCAAATCATAAATCTGTCATCTATGTATCTGACCCACAAATGAACAGTTTTCTTGGAAAGAAACTCATTTTCAAGGAACTCCATGAATAAATTAGGATATGAGGGAACCATTCTAGTACACATGGCTGTACCCCCAACCTGAAGGAAGAATTTCTTATTGATTTGAAAAGTATTGCATGTTAGAACGAGATTTGCTTTCTAAAAGAGAAAAGGAGTAAAGAGAGGGTAACTCTGCGGTGGCTAAAATAATATTTTGAGTTTTAACTAAGTAAGGAATTTCTAAGGACGAGGAGGAANACCTATTAATTTCATTTATATCTTATCGAACCCACGTTCATGCTCTCCCCGTTGCGGCCCTAGTTGTGACAAAAACAAACACGATGTGTCATTTCCTGCCAAGGTGGATAAAATAGTGAAGTGTCCTCACTATGGTGGCTGCTTAAAGCTGATGACGTCATGGCAGACGCTTTGTCGGTATAAAGTATCAGAGCAGAAAATAGTATGTTAAACTATGTAATCATCTGTCTATTACAACACGGCACGTAAATTTTGTTATTAGCTTTTCCTGATTTCACGACTTTTAAATCTCGTGTTTTTTTGACATAAGCAAATATATACACATGGCAACGAAATAAGCGCGTGACATACCTTGAACAAGATTAAGGTTTTGAAATGATACTTTACACCGACGAAGAGTCTGCCTAGATGTCACCAGCTTTCAGCAGCCACGATAGTGAGGTCACCTTACTAATTTATCCACCTTGGCAGGAAATGACACATCGTGTTTGTTTTTGTCACAACTAGGGCCGCAACGGGGAGAGCATGAACGTGGGTTCGATAAGATATAAATGAAATTAATAGGTAAAAACCTATAGATCCGAAGTTTATATAATAACATGCCATCCAAAAGGCCGGTCAATGTAGAGATGTAGAACA
This sequence comes from Laupala kohalensis, assembly GCA_002313205.1. Classification (NCBI taxonomy): domain Eukaryota; kingdom Metazoa; phylum Arthropoda; class Insecta; order Orthoptera; family Trigonidiidae; genus Laupala; species Laupala kohalensis. The sequence goes on along the minus strand of NNCF01129923.1, from coordinate 43,551 downwards.
TAAAAGACAATTTAAGTATATCGAGGAGTGAAAAGTCCTCCCCTGGAAAAAAGTAGCAACTTATAGAAAAAATAATAAATTACAGAAGATTCTATGATTGATTTTTCACTAAATTTCCTTTCTAATGGTTCTGTAGACTGTGACATATTGAAGACTATATGTGACTATTATTCATCACAAAGGAACCAAATACATTCTTAAAAGGCATATTTCGTGGATTGAATATTACTCATAATTGTTGTTGTATAGCAACGGTAGACATAAATTAGTTTTCATCCGTTTGTTCTTTATGGTTTTCTTCTGCCAATTTGTAATCAAGCGGTGACCAAAAGTTTATTCACTCGACAAATTTGACAATTTACTTTTGACCATTTTTTTAAAATAATTGAGTTTTCGGAAGCGAGTTTGAAATCGAGGAAAAGGAATTGGAATCGAGGTCAGAATAGAAAGAAAATCCATCATTATCATTAGTACTTCAATTAACTGATCTACCAATTTAATCTATTTATATGGTAATTTTGAATAAGTTTAAAAAAAATAAGTTTGGAAAGTCATTGTATTACAACCACTATTAGTCTGTACACTAAGGACTCGAGTGCAATACTCTAGGAAACAGGTTTAGCGGTTGATTGAATTAAATTAGAAGTCATCAATTGTCCGGTATTTATTTGATCACATTTTCCTACATCTTCATTAAGGACCAGACTCCCTGCTTTCCAACGTGATTGTTTTTTTAAGTCCCTTCTCCATCCAAGTCACACTGTTAATTGTATTATATTTCCTAAAATAATCGGTTAATATCATAGTAATTGTATTGATTGGAAATTTTACTACACAGATATCTCCAAGAAAAACACTCCGCACTCTGTGAATTGAGGCAACCCAGTTGACGAAGTATGACTACCATTACTATCTTTCTGGGAACGTGATCGCTTTGCGGGATCTTCCTAAAAAAATATATTTCCACATGTGGGCAACTTCACCAATGACCCAGCCACGGCACCGTTAAGTGGCCAGCTGCCTAGGGTTATTTTCAAATCTCATAGGGACTATAATATTCAGGCGTTTTGATGACATATCGATCTCTGGATGAAACATGAAATGTGGCATGGCCCACAGATTGCACCACTTAAATCGCATTGTTTTTGTAGTTTTAAATATTCTCAGAGACATTATTCAGGAATAGGGTAGATTAAGTATGGGTCGAAGCAGGCTGATGTGTCGGCTGCTCCGTGGTGTTTCCCCGTGAGACCTGTGGCTACTGTCTAGGCGACCTATGCAACGTTTACACCGCTGAGTGCTACGCCATATTGAGAGCATTGCGATCAACAAAGTGCTCCCGCGGATCACATTTCCTGATTTGTTCTGATTCGCTAAGTGCCCTTCAAGCAATCTAGAATATGTATCCAGCTGATAAGCTGATCCAGAACATCCAGGATGTGCTTTTCTTACTCCGAAGTGATGGAAAGAACATAATGTTTTGCCGGACACGTGGGAATCAGAGGAAATGAGGAAGCAGACGTTTCCGCAAAGTCGGCATGTCTCAAAAATCGCGTAGATTTCTTCAAGGTTCCAAAACGAGATATCCTAAATTCCATCAAGACAAGGATTCTAAATGAATGGAACAATGAGTGGTTGGCTGTTGAAATGAATAAGCTCCGTCTTATCAAATCCTCTGTAAAGTCATGGAGCAGTTCCTGTAGGCCAGCCCGGCGCGACGAGGTCCTGCTGACCCGCCTGCGCATAGGACATTGTTCTCTCACTCATTGGTATCTCTTACTACTTGATGATGAACCCGTTTGTGAGGAGTGTAGCTGTTCTGTGACAGTGCGTCACCTATTTGCTTGATATTCTTGATGTCAAGCAAATAGTTAATGCGTAAATACTCAATGCGTAAAAGTTATGAAACACATCCACATGATGGAAGTGTTGACCCCTGAGGGAAATATTGAGAAGGTCGTCTCCGAAATGGGACATGATTGTAATCTGTTATTTCTGTATAAGTTAAGAGATTTACAGAAACCCTGTTAGAGCGGACAATTTATAGCTGGAACCTGGGTACGTCAAAAATTTTAGAGGATCAAGAGACCCAGTTGCGTCTCACCGCTAATTTCTCACTCCATAGCAACGCGATGGCCGGGTATATATTGTAATAAATAATTATTTATATTTTTTTATAAATAATGGAATAAATCTAGTATTCGCGAGTACATGCAAGCACGAAAATAAAGGACTTGACAATATTGAAACCCTCGCACAAGAGATGCATGTTTCTGCGAGTTCTTCGAAGGAAGTGCTGGACCTTTTCCCTTCAGGATACACACACATTTAGAAGTAAAGGATGTCCGTCATTTAAATAAATTCCAAATTCTTATCAGCCGCTCGCCTCGGTCGGTGGCTGTGGTGGCGACGGCGCTACGCCACGATAGGTTGGCTTCACTGATGCTAGGCTCGAAAGTCCAGATCCCGACGTTCGCTTTTACCGTCTTCTTCCACCACGTGTTAGATGCAGCACTCCACCGAAAGAGGAGGAAACAGTCAATCAATATATAATGTTCAGTAGTATACTCGACCTCAGTATTATATTTTAACAACCAACACTCAGGAAGAAGGTCAAAAAATGAAAAGACGAATTTCTGCCTACGTTTCGACGTTTGATACGTCTTCCTGAGGGCATATCTATAAAAATACATACAATGAATACATAAAAGAAACAACAACAAAATTACAACGGAATAAAATCCACTCACTTCTCTTACACTACCATCCTCAGTGGAGGCGTGGGAGGGGGTAACTGCCCCCCCCTTTTTGTAAGGAAAAATAAACATTTCATTTGAACCATCTAAAACGTGGTATTATATAAAAAAATTATACTAACCTTGCTTTGGTCTCACCTAATTGTCTATTCTTTAATTTATACCTAGGTAGCAACAAATTGTCCTCTCAAAGTCCCTACCCTCTAATTCAAATTTTATTTTCGTGCTATATGCGATAAAAATGAGTTGCCGCATAGTAATATCAGATTAATGGTTAGTTTAAAGTTGTTTATACTGGAAAATGGGGTATGTAAGAATTTCAGTAGAGGAAGTTCGATTGTTGATGTACATCCAGCGTCGCTATCACCAATTGATAAGTGTCCTTAAAACAGATTATCCATGCCGGCTTCTGGCTCTGCGCGTGACCTTGATGGAGAGGTGGTGGTCTGGGGTGAAATTGGAGCTGTTTAAAAAACGTATCATAATTGCCTTGCGCACTATCACGGCTAGTGCAACCCGAGACGGGACACACGTGCAACCAAACGCGCTATCAGAATCTGAGTAGCAGATCTCTCTTGGAGATTATTCGCCAGTTTGTCGCGTGTATCCGTACGTTACAGTGCATATGTCTCTATAGTTCTATCTGGTGTTCCGGTGTTATACTTTCTCGCGTGCAATATTGATTCGAGGCTTAAATGAAACGTTCAACTGGAAAAACCTTGTTTGACTTTTTCGCAAAGAAACAGACGCTGGTAGCAACAAGTGATGCTGAACATTGCGACTCCGCCGCCGTTGTAGATTCTGTTTCCACGTTTAGTTCTGTAGAGTCTGTTTCATTAAATACTGAAATAGAAGTTTCAACTACCTGCGTGTCCAACGAGACTGATATTCACAGTCAGCTTCAACATAGAGATCCACTTCATGGTAAGCAAGCAGCAATAGAATTTTTCAAAGATGGTCCATTTCAATCTACGCTCAACGAATATCCAGAAACAAAAGGTAGAAAGTACAGAAGTTCGTGGTTCGCAGAATATAAATTGCTAGAATATAGTGTTTCTGGAGACAAAGCATTTTCCACTGTCAATTATTTGGAACCACAGGTTGCTATGATGAGATATTTATTTCAAAGTGGTTCAAAAACTGGGGAAAAAACCGTCCAACGCTTTAAAGCAGCGGTCCCCAAACTTTTTGACCTCACGGACCAGTAAATTCATAATTTAAATCCCGCGGACCACTAATAGGATTTTTTTAAGTGTTAAATATATTTGTAAAAAAATTGTGATCTAAGAACACATAAAATGTATCTAGTTAATAAAATGAAACTATTAATTGTAACCAAATTATGAAAGCTTTATTAATAAACCATAACCACTTAACGTGATGAGTAAGTATATTCCACATTTCTCTGGGGACCAGCGAAATTTTCTCGCGGACCACCACTTTGGCGACCTCTGCTTTAAAGAACATGAAAGATCCTCATCTCACCTTAATGCTTTGCAACGTTGGTACGAGGGACTAAAAGTCAAGTGTTGTAAGATATCTACCCAACATCACGAAGAAGTCAATAAAAATCGCGATAATTTGAAAATTCTCTTTCAGACTTCGCTTTTCCTGGCAAGGTAAGGTTTAGCACTAAGAGGACACAGAGAAAGTGAGAGTTCAGCTAACAGAGGTAATTATGTGGAATTATTATAGCTGAGATCAACTGATAATGTGCTATTGAAAAAAATGTTTTTAGACAGAGAAAAGTTTTTTAATGATGTTCATCACGATGTACAAAATGAAATGCTCGAAATTATGGCAAATCAAACGCGAGAAGTGTACTTGAATGTGCTAAGAAAAGTAAGCATTTGTCCATAATTGTCGATGAAAACCAGATGTTTCACATCATGAGCAGTTAACTCTTGTGATAAGATACGTCACTGAGGAACTGGAAATTGAAGAACGATTTCTTGGGTTTTTCAAAACAGATTTGACAGATGGTGAAACTTTGTTCTGGTTGCTTGTCTCTATTTTCGAAAAAATTGGTATCAGTCCTCGAAATATAATTGTTCAATGTTTCGACGGAGCAGGTAATATGAGCGGTATTTACAAAGGAGTGGTAGCGAGAATTAAAAAAAGAAAGCAATCCCACATAATGTATGAATTTTGCTATATGCATTCTCTAAATCTTGCACTTGCAGATGCTTCTAAGAGCATTGTTTCTGTGCGAAATGTTTTCAGTACAACACAACAATTGTACTGTTTCACTGAAGCTTCTCCCAAAAGACATGCAGTGTTTACAAATGTGATGAATTTAGCTAATGCGGTCAGTACGGAAGGTAATGATTTGTCTCTCAAAGCNGGAAGGTAATGATTTGTCTCTCAAATACTGAACGACACAAGATTTACAGGTACGATAGCTTGCGTGCCGTTCAACAGCACCTAGTAGACATAATACTTACTTTGGAAGAAATTGAAGTTACGGGCCCAAAAATTGGTGGTGAAGCTCACGGTTTGATAATGTGTATAAGTAAGTTTGAATTCGTTTCCGCATTAAATGTCATGAAACGTGTGTTTGAAAAGACGAACATTCTTTCAAAATTCATACAAAATCATGATGTATCAGTCCATGAAGTAGTTGATATTGCCAATAGAACAATATAAGATCTTAGCTGATTATAGAAGTGAATGTGAGTTCAAGAAACTTAGGTCTGAAGCACTTACCTTTTGTGAAACTCACAGTTTCGAGGGGACTACTGTTCCACGCAAGGGGAAAGTTATGCAGAAAATTGGCGGAGGGGATGTTCATCCCACTTATGATTCATCTCAAGACTTTTGGTCAAGAACATTTTATTACCCTCTACTAGACACCCTCTCTGAGAGCATCAAGTCGCGTTTTGAAAAGAAAAAAACATCTGATTTTACTGTGTCATATAGAAACATTACTGACTGCTTCAATGAAGAACAATAAGGTTTGTAGTGACATTATCAAAGAAGCTTGTTCAGCTGTGAGTGAAGCATGTGGTATTGACAGTGAAACTTCATCTGCAGGAATTGATGTGTTATCTCGAAAATATCCTGAAGAAATAGATCGTAAACTTATTTGAAATTTAGTGCTACAATTTAAGTCTGAAAACATTTACAATCAGAATGTATTTCCAAACCTTTTCCAGCTTTTGAGATTATTTTTAACTGTCCCTGTATCCACTGCACCGGCAGAACGATCAGTGTCCTGAAAAGAGTGAAAATTATTTGAGGAATACAATTCTTCAAGAACGTCTGTCGCACTTGCCACTGTTGGTCGTTGATAAAATGGACCTCAACTTGAATGACTGTGTGGAAGTGTACGCCAGGCGAAAGCAAAGACACTTAACCTTCTTTTAAAACTGTAAGTAAATAAATGACTATAAGAAGCTTATTTTCTACATTTAGTTTCTATATCTATCACAATATTTATTTTTCCTTACGTATTGCGTAATGTAATAGGGTAGGAAACGCCCTTGAGTAAACTCACGTATTTGACTGCGGCTAATCATCACTTTTGGTTGTTGTTTCAAACAAGCAATTCCTTTGAAAGTTATGTTTTTAGTTCTACTCAAAGTGTGAGCACTATTATTAAAGCAGATAAGTTGGTAAACGGGTAACTAGTACCTCAATGCAAATTCCCGTGATGTATAAAAAATCTTACCGTATTAAATATAAATTTGAAATTTTTGTTGTTTTTATTGTTCTTTTGCGATTTATGTAATCATGTTTACATCATAAGAGACATTACATGACTATCGTCTCGTAAATCCTGCGATCTCTTTCTACCACCTAATCTATAAAGGAGCAAAATACCTCGTACTTTAATATCTATCATGGTATGTGATATCAAGTACCACCTGTAGTCCCGGCTCACAGGAACTTGTCGGTATTATATATTTTTTGCCCCCCTCCCCCCCACTTTTGATTCCCAATCACCGCCAGTGACCATTCTGCTCATCCTCACTTCTCCCTATGACGGAACACATTGCTAAATTCTCCAACCTGCCCGCGGTATTTACACATTGTTGCGTCACTTTCGTGTTACAAACAATGCTAAAGCCTACTAAATTCCGTTATCACACACAAAAAAAAAGATCATAAAATACATTATTGAAATATATTTACAAAACCTACTATTATTCTTACAAAGCAAAATATCATAAAATATGTTATTATAAAATACAAAACTTATTATACTATTATCAAAGAATTAAAAATACTACCAAAATATCATAAACAAGTTTACATATTTCAAGTCAACACAGTATCAAACACAATACACAATATTACAAAACACAGTATTATCAAATACATCACACAGAATAACAAAATTACTTTATTAACATAATCAGTTTGAACACACATAGAAATACCATACATATATTAAAATACCTATGTAACAACTATGTACATTTGTTTTATTTTTGGTGTTTATGTGGTTTTGTAAATTTTACTATACACATTATCATACATATCAAGGCAACCTGCTACATCTGTTCTGTGGTTAGGAGCATTGTTTTTTGTTTTTTTTACGTACAGCTTCTCCGACCATTTAAGTTTCCTTTCATCCCAGTCTTTCATGATAACAGAATTATCTACGTCAATATTGTGTTTTTCAGTGTACGCATGTGTGGCTAATGCTGAGTTCATTTTGTTAGATTTTATCAAGTGTTTATGTTGGTACATCCTGGCTTTGTAGTATTGGGTGGAACATTCTATATAAGTGGCACTGCAGTCTAAACATTGAGTTTTATAAATAAAATTGGATCTAAGTTCTTTATGTATCGTGTCCTTGAGATTAGTAAATAAATTACCTACTTTCTTCCTATTATAAAATGAGCATTTCGTTTGAGATTTTTGTCTAAAGATTTTGTTTAACCTTTCACTTAGATTCTTGATCTATGGAAGTTTAACATATTTGTCTTTAATGTTGTCTAGTTTTGTTACTGATGGTAGTTTCCTGTGTATTAACAGTCACCTTATTAATGAGATTATTAATTAGCTTATGTGGAAAGTTGTTAAGTTTAAGGATTTTTGTAATAATATCTTTGTTTGATTCATTAAAAGATTCATCACTGAGAGAATGTACTTTGTCAATAAAGTTGTAAGCACAATTAATTTTTGGTGGTACGGTTGGTTAGAAAAAAAATTGATCATCCTTCCTGACGAGCAAGGTTTTAGGTACCAATTGGTAACAATTCGTCCATTTTGTAACTCGTATACCATCACATCCAAGAATGGTAATTTACCATCAGCTTCTTTTTCAACCGTGAATGGTATCGTGGTATGAATTAAATACTTCTAGTGTACATTCCACTTTGTCTTTGGGAAGAATCAAGAATATATCATCAATGTATATTTTAATAAGCTTGATGTCCTGAATCTTTTCCATTGAATTTAAAATTAAATTATTCATTAAAATTTTAGCTAAGCTGATTGGTCCACATTTTAGCTGATTGGTCCACCCATCGGGGTACCAAAAATTTGTTTAAAAATGGTTCCATTGTGTGTTAAATAACCTGATTCTAAAATAAACATTAATATTTCTAAACAAGTCCCATGGGTATCCTAGTGTGTGGTTTAATTTTTTCCCACCTATGTTTAATTATTTGAATGATAATCCCCAAAGGGATGTTGGTGAATAATGCTTGTACATCAAAAGATACCATTATGCCATGCTCATCTATTATGATTTCATCAAGAGTTTTCTTCAATATATATCCCACAGGTATCCCACAGCCCCCTTAGAAACAAACTAGTGTGATGTAAAAAGAACACCTAATGACAATGATTCTTAGGAAAATAGGTGTAAACTTAAGATGATATCATAATAAACAAATGTATTAATTTACGTCACTATCATATGTAGTCTTCGAAGTATTGGAAATATTTTGATAGTGACATAAATTAATACATTTGTTTATTATGATATCATCTTAAGTTTACACCTATTTTCCTAAGAATCATTGTCATTAGGTGTTCTTTTTACATCACACTACTTTGTTTCTAAGGGGGCTGTGGGATACCTGTGGTGCTATTGTTATACTTTTGAGTAAAATCCTATGGCTGTTTCCTTCTTATATTACTTTGTTTGTATTAATTGAAATTGATTAAAATTATGCAGTATGTGGTATGTGATTTGGAAGTAAAGAAGTGATTTTTTTTTTCAAGATTGTAAGACATATAAATTTCGAATTCTTTTAAAGTTGTGAGAATAAGAAAGGAAACGGCCTGGCTGTATCAGGAATGCAGAATGCAAGGCAGCCCCACGTACTGTTGCATCAAATATTGCTGAGTCAGTAGACTGATTGTGTGGATAGTAAGTTGTTGAATGACACTAATTTGGAGAATGTAAACAATGACAAAAATTTGGAGAATGTCTTTGTGAGGATATAAAATATATTAAGCAGTCTATAACATTCCTATTTGACCAATATGACGCGATAATAAATTATATAAAGGAATTTAAGCTTTTTAGGGAAAATGTGAAAAAATGAAGCAAAGAAGTATGAGGATAAATGATCTGGAGAAAAACGACCTCTGTACAAAGCTTCATGATCAGGTTGTAAACATGAGATAAACATAGAAGGTATTGATCATTCTAGTGTAAAATGAATAAATTTGTACGAACTAAAAGCCAATAAGACCCAATAAAAGATGTAAAATTTTGTTAAGTTGAACAACTATATAATTTGAAACAAGATTCTTGAAAATTCTAAAAACAAGGAATTAAAGTTAAAAGTATTCTCTCTTTATGAACTGTTATTTCCTTTTATGGTAAAACTACTTTGGAAAGTAAAATTTAATGTAAAGAAAAAAAATTGAAATTTATGTCAATAAACCAGGTAGCAATTGTTATGAAGAGAATTGAAGACTAACCTCATTTGAATTACGAATGAATGTGATTTAGGTGAAATGTTTAAATTTCTGGGAAAACATTTTTTTTTTTATAAAATTGGATATAGAAGAAATAGAACATGTTGAATTACAATAAGAACCAAACTTCTTTTGTTTTATGGTAGTTGAAAAGAATATAAAGTAAAATATAGATGACCTTAATATTATACTTGTAAATATAAGGTCTATTAAATAAAACTGGAACATTTTTACAAAACCAAGAACACGTTTAAAATCTAGATATAATAATTCTGACTAAAATTAATGTGGAAAGCTGAGAAACAGTGGAGGAATATCAATTGCTTTATTATCCAAGAACAACTTTTCACAGAACTGGTATACTTAATAGAGTAATCCATGTACATTCCTTTTCACGTTCAAAACCGGTGGATTGAAGGGAATTAGCGACTTGCTGTGAAAGAAATTGTGTTATAAGAAAAAGAGAATCATAAAATGAAAATATTGTGTTTACTTTTTCGGCACGCACGTACACATAAGTAAAAACCGGAAAAAGTATTAACCATTGACAGTCGTATAAAAACGATGCTACCAGTACAATTCTTTTCCTTGCACACCTGAAGCAACTGCGTATAGTGTTTTTAACAATTAGAGCGAGTCTAATATTTTAATACACCCATTAGAATTACGAGGAAAAGAGAATGGCTTTTAAGCCCTTATAGCAAAGCAGTCTTTAGTGCTTTCAGAACCATCGTTTTCTTGTAAAATATGTTCCCTTCAAAGTGCAGCAACGTGACTCGAGACTAGGATGCAAGACGTTCGGTCAAATATGCTTGGTGTTGTAAACACTCTAAAGTAGTCTTAGTTGTAAGATCCTCGTTGAAGCAAGAGAAAGTGATGATGCATTTACGCGGCTGTCGTTTATAGGATCCATTTCGAACCTTGTATTTAATAAGGTCTTTTACCTTACCCTACTAAAGCAATACCCATTTTGTTAATGACTCCTAATTTTGGGCCACACCATTCGTATAATACGGCAGATTGAGACGATAATCTGCGGTCCACTGATTGAAAATGTACCTGTTGAAACTATTCACCGGATACCATTTTGACGTGTTGTGTCTAGGTGCACATCGGTAAAATTAAATTTCTTTGCGAAAATTATCATGAATGAATTGTGTACGGTATATTTTTAATGAATTAATGGAATATCACCCTATTCTTGACAGCAAGCCACTAATTCCATTCAACCCACCGGTTTTGTTCGCGGAAAGCAATGTACACGAATTTCTCTATATTGGTTGTAGACTGCTCTTCGGGTTACTACCTACTTCGAAACATATCCGAGAAAGGACGATATAACTTGTATTCCTGAAACTCCTAGGGAATGATACGGTAAAATTATGAAGGAAATGTCAAGTTAAAACCAGGGCAATTATTACCCGGCGTTGCCCGGGTTTTTCCTTAGACTAATCTTCTTTTACCCAGGAAAAAATAAAGCAACATTTCAAAACCCTAATCTTGCTCAAGGTATTCCACGCGCTAATTTCGAAGCCATAATTATGTACTTGCTTATGACAAAATAACACGAGATTTTAAAGCCCTGAAATCAGGAATAGCAATGTACACGGATTTCTCTATATTATTCATATATTGCGCTTGGGGTTACTGCCGGGACATATCAGAGAAAGAGCAGTGTAACTTTTATTCCTCAAATCGTAGGGAATGTTAACGACAAAATTACGAAGAAAATGTAAGGGAAATTGTTCAGTTTTTCAATACATTTGTTAGGAAGGGCATTGAAATTTTAATTATTAAGAGAAAGCGTAAAAAACGAAAATGTTAATCACGACAACCTACTAATGACGGTCCACTTAAATGGTATTGTCTATTTTATCGAACGGAAATCGTTAAGAGGGTCACTTTTGTTAACAGAGTTTTTTACATTAGTTATATCTGATTTCATGACTTCGTAATGTCTGGTGTTTTAAAAAATGCATATTTTTTACATTACGTGTCATGATTTCGTTCACTTGTTGGAGGGTAGAAAATAGGTTGTTAAAGTATGCAAGTATCTATTTATCTATTACAATAAGGAATGTAAATTTTGTCATTAGCTATTCCTGATTTCAGAGATTTTAAATCTTGTGTTATTTTGACAAGACATTTGACACACAGACACGGTTTCGAAATTAGCGCGTGGCATACCTTGAACAAGATTAAGGTTTTGAAATGATAATAGTTTACTCGAAGACAGAATTTGCATAACCTTCATGTATGTATTTAAATCAATTTTGAACATAATATTATGCTCTATATTGTTTCGATTTGGTACAGTTTTTTAGTTCGTCTAACATAATAATTCTTAAATTGATACTCGAGGAGGGAGCTTCAAAGAATGCACTTTTTTTAGTTTTTTATTATTATCGAAAAGTACCAGTATCTGGAGAAAAGTATACGAATGCAAAATTAATGTGCATTAATTTTACTACAAATTGAGTCTCCACAGTTTTTTTGTCTGACGAACAGATATCGCGCTAAAGCGAGATGAATTTTGACCACAATTTTTAAATGGAACCCAGAAAACACTTTTTCTCGTGTTGTTTGCTTGCAACGCAAAAATTACACATTCTTAGAGAATATTGTCCAACACAAAATAAACCAAAATTTTCTTCAAATTATGTCTCTTGTTGAGTATTTTTCGTCAAATGAACATTTTAGGCGTAAATCAACACGTTAGAGCGTGCTTAAGTTGAGTGTATATCAGACCTAGCAGCTATGTTACGATTTTTATGCTATGCTAAGAATTTTATTGGACAAAAAACAGAATTAGAAATTAAGAAATAATTTCACTTTTGAATACTTGTTATTCACATCTCTTGTTTCACTTTGGTTTACTTGTTATTTTAAGAACAATGAAGAATGAGAAACTTTCGTAAATCTGTTGACTAGGACCTGCTGAGTTTTTTTTTCTTCGGTACATACTCCGTCAATTATTGAAAGCAATATGTGATTGATGGCGTGTTTCATTGTTGTTTTCTTCGTAGTGTTTTTTAATTTCACTTATCAAATCGGTTTTTCTAAGTAAAAAATATGTTTTTTTGACAAAAATTTAAAAAGTTAATGTTTTTTTAATTTACAAGGTGGTGAAGAACACTCAACGAAGTAAGATTATTTGAATTAATATAAAATGACAAAAAGAAAATAAAACAAATTGAAACATTTGAAATGGATGTAGCCCTGAGAAGGGCGATTTTAAAGACTACTATTATTCAGGGCCATTTGTCCTGAAAATGACTGTTTGGTCACAACATTGGATCGTTTTTGGAGTACAATTATTGCAGATCCATATTGTATGTTTCTTCTATTGCTTCCTTAGTCATCGACAATAGTTTTAAAGCTTCCTGGGGAAAAAAATCTAATTGCTTCGAGTTGCTACATTTTTGTCGATGTGCGATAACTATGAGTCAGAGCTTATTAAAAAATTATGGAGCAAATCCACATTGGTCTTCTTTCTGTAAAATTTCTTGTGTGTCATTCACGGATACTTGTCAAATCGATCCACTGATGTTACTAAGCAATCCTTTGGTTAACCACTTTGTAGTGTCACCTCACTACAAATTATTATATTAATACAAATATGATGTTTTTGTTTAATATTTTTTTATAATTGGATGATGGTAGTGTATTTGGGTTTAACTTAAAATAGAAAGATAATTATTGTCAACTGAAAAATATATATTTATAAACTTGAAATTGAATGAATTATTGTCAACCGAAAAATATTCATTTTTGCCAAAGTAGCTTTCGACAAATTATGTTGTCGTCTTCAGTTACCTTCTCTGCCCTGGAGGGGTGGTGTGTGTCGAATATTTTTCGGTTGACAAAAACTTTCTTTCTATTCTGAATATTTTTTATTATTGCTACATCTTAAGGGTATACAGGTATAATGATTCATTTTGTATTGATTTTTTATTTATTTCGTGCTCACTGCAAACGTAGACGTAACTTTCACTTAAAACGGACTGGGAGTAAATAAAAGTTAAATAATAATAAATCTATTGAATAAATGATCTCTTAGTTTTAATGTAAATGAACTGAAAAAATAGTTTTAAGCTAATGCATACTAATTCTACTTTACGTACAGAAAATTTAAGCAAAATCGTTGGACCAGCTTTTGAAAAATATTCAAAAATGTACTTTGACCTTCATGTGAAATGCCCTTTGTGTTCAAGTAAAAAGAAAATTTAAAGCACGTGCTTATGTCAGAAGTAAATTCTACCCTAAATACGAAAAATGAAAACATATTTTTCCATTCGGTCAGGAGTGCTGCGCACAGACGGACGGACCGGTCGGACGTCCAGTCAAAAAACACTTTTTCGATATAAGGGGTCTCCAACACGGATATTTCCGCAAAAATCTCGTTTTCGAATTTTTCACGATTACAATACTTTCTATATACTACGTATATGAGAAAGTAAAAATGCTCAATTGAAAGCACTTTAAATAACTCTCCAGTACATGACTCACGAAATCATTAGTGGCAGGTCGGTCAGTTAGCACCAGGGAGGCGACGGGGCGGCAAGCCCTTAAGGCAGGTACAAAGTGTCGAGTTTAATGGTACCCAAAATTTCTAATCCCTTATCCGGTTTTATGACCATGAGGAAGTGTCGAGTTTACTCCCGTCGTTCCACTCACACTCAATCGCGGTTTTTCAATCAAATTTAATGCATTTTGAAACCAGTGCTTGTGTAGGCCTATATTCACTATATGTGGAGCCCTAGATTATTCGACACCTCAATATTCAATAGCACGGAGGGACAGAAAATCGTTAGTCGGCAGTTAACGATGTTAACATTAATTTGTAAAACTTAATTTTTAAAACACCGGTTGCATTGCCCTTTGTTGTTGACCTTGCTTGAAGAATATATTTTCTAGCTACTTCAAATATACTTCAAATACAAAAAGTAACACAAAAATATAACCTATATTTTTTTGTATCTTCTCTACCCAAGCCAGCCTATATACACTACACCTTCTTTATAATAAACTAGCTGAATACACGGAGTTGCCTGGAATTTTTCTTAGTCTAATCATCTTTTATCAGGAAGAAAATGAAATCTATCTGTATTGTAAGACCAGAATCTTTTACTTACTGGTTTTTAAAAACATGAACAGCATCCTAATTTTTCAAATTCACTATAATATATATTTAATGGAAGACTTGACTGTATACATTACACCATCTCGCGGTAGCCGCGCCCGGTCGAATTTCGCTTCCGAGGCATTACGCGACTGCACCATTTCATTAAAATTCTTGTAAAATCTAAACTATTTGACTAAATTTTACTATTTAAAGACGGTTTTTTATCTTGGTTAAAAGCAGAAAACAAATAATCCATTACATTTTATGATTTCCGTATTAAATTATTCTCTTAAATTGAAGTATTTTAATGCTTCTATTCTAAAAAACGTTTTATCCACAATTTAGGTTAATTTTTGTAGATAGTCATATGCTGTCGCGGACCTTTTGTGTAGAACTCTTTAAAGCAAACAATATTGCCAATTATAGTTGCCATCTATCTCTAACCGTTTAGGTAGCGTAAGCGAATATAACTCTTTTTTTCGATTTTATTGACATTTATGGTCAAACACCATTTCTATCTTTCTCATCACACATTTTAAATTATAAGTAAGCCTATGTTCATTCTGGACATCTAAACTATCTCCATGCCAAATTTCATCTCGATAGGTTTGGTGGTTTAGTTGTGATCTGGTAACAAACCCACAGACACACTTTCGCGTTACGCATTTATATATTAGTTTGGACTAGCTGATTACTCGGCATTGCCCGGGTTTCTATACTCGTTAGACCAACGAACCCACTCACCAGAAGCCTCGCAGGTCGAAGTTTTGCTTCCGATGCAAGATACAACTGCCGCAGCGCGGTTGCACCATTTCATTAAAACTCTTATAAAATCTAAACCATTCGTCCAAACGTTACGATTTAAAGACGTTTTTTGACTTTGTTATATGCACAAAACAAAGAACCCATGAAATTGGATGGTGAATGATTTTTTCCTTCTTAAATTCCTCACTTTAATTGAAGTTTTTTTAACATTTCTATTTTTCATAAGGTTTTTTCGGTCATTTAAATTCACCTTAGCTGTCGCGGCCTTTTTTGTAGAATTCTTCGAGGCAAACAATATTGCCATTTATAGTTGTCATCTATCTCTGACCGTTTAGGCAGCAGAAGAGACAATAGCCGATATTTTCCCCCGATTTCATCGACATTTATCTTCACCTTCATTTTTTATCTTTCTTTTAATACATTTAAAAAATAAAAGTTAGCCTATGTTCATCCTGGACATCTTAACTATCTCTTTGCTAAATTTCATCACGATCGGTTCCGTGGTTTAGTGGTGATTAAGTAACAAATAGACAGACACTCTTTCGCATTACGCATTTATACATTTGTATGGATTATTGCGTATTTAATGCCTTATAATTTATCATTCTTTGATAATATTGCCAACATCCAACAATTACCGTGTACTGCGCGGTAGACGAACTATAGAATCCTTAATTATTTGACTCATTTAACATTACACATACACAATTAACGGTTTAACTTTAACTTCCGTTCAAATTTCAACTTAACGCTTTTACGATTAATTAAGTTAACTTTTGGAATACCAGGATAATGGTTAACGAGATAAATTTTCAGATTAACTTTTCCGCCCTCTGGCAATAAGCTTTTTTTTCCATCTATAAATGGTGATTTCCAAAATGACGCCCTTATGCAGATCAAACAAACAGCGTGAAGTAATCACGACCTACTTCAGTCATTTCATAATTTTGTTTTTCTATTTAATATTTTCGTATTAGTCTATTAATATATTTGACAATTTTTAACTTCAGTTGTTTTAGTTGTTTAATAGTGTCATGATTTTATATTTATATAATAATAAAAGTTCATTCATATATCTTAAAATTATTAAATTTAGTTCTTTGTATTGATTGATACGTATTATTTTTCTATATTTTATATTATGTCACCGGTTAAGAGCCACCGAATTGCAGTAAATAAATTTTATATCACCAAACGATACTACTGATTTTCGTATGTATACCACCTCCCATAACGGGAATAAATTGCAAGAAAATCGTGCACACCATTTTAGGATGCCTGTAACGCCCGAACTGGGATGGTAGTTGGAAACTGAACCACGTCGCGGAGGAGCTTGGATATAACAAGATACAACTAGTATGTTATGACTTGGTATAGTCCCCCCAGGGGGCTTACATCTAGTAAGTACGTGTTTGGCGAACACGGGGCCCCGAGCTGAGTCTGGCATTGCTTCCACTTACTTGTGCCATGCTCCTTCCTTTCTCTTTCCTGACCTCCCTTGGTCACCTCTTGTTCCTTTCGATCCCGACGCTATTAGAGCTAGGGTATCTTTCATTTTCCTCTTCTTCTCTTTCCTCTATTTCTTCTTCTTCCCCTCCCCCCAGGGGGCTTACATCTAGTAAGTACGTGTTTGGCGAACACGGGGCCCCGAGCTGAGTCTGGCATTGCTTCCACTTACTTGTGCCATGCTCCTTCCTTTCTCTTTTCTGACCTCCCTTGGTCACCTCTTGTTCTTTTCGATCCCGACGCTATTAGGGCTAGGGTATCTTTCATTTTCCTCTTTCCTCTTCTTTTTTTAAAATGTTTTTAGTAAAGAGATATGTTGGGATTTCAGTTTTGAGTGTTACTTCAGGAGGGTTTTTAGTGGGTATGGCTGAGTCATTCGGCGAGTCCCACACGCCGGGAGAGTCATGTTGGCTCTCCCTAGTGCGTAACTGCATTTTCCCTACCTGTACAAGTTTTAAGGGCTCTAATGACCTTTGATGTTGACGAGCCCTAAAGCCCCAAAAAAAAAAAAAAAAAACTTGGTATAGTTAGGGATGAAACAAGTGCTATCTTGTGCTAACCATGAGATACTACATTCTCTCATAGGACAAAATTTCACCGCAGTGCCTCAGACATCCCGAAAACTTGTCGCGAGTTTCAAGGCGATATGACGAGGCTCGATAATCTTAAAAGAGAGGCATCAGTAAGTCGAAATTTCCTTTGTTGAAAATAATGAATTCCAGCATTATATTTCAGAAACAAAGTCACTTATTTGCGGAGTTCCTCAAGGTTCAATTTTAGACCTCGTCCTCTTTTTATTGTACGTAAACGACATGACATCAACCACACCTGATTACAAAATGGTGCTCTTTGCTGATGACACTAATTTACAATGTAAACATGTCAAAAACTGAGTATCGCAAAACGTTCTATCTAACCTCTCACCTTGGTTTCAGTCAAATCGTCTCATCGTTAATACTGATAAAACAGAATCCATGTCATTTCGCAATGGTGTAACGAAATCTCTTCCTCCTACATCCCTTTCGCTAAACGGAACCCAAAATAAAAACAATCAAGATAACAAATTATTTAGGGCTTCATATACAGGACAACCTCAAATGGAATTGCCATATTGATAATCTGAATTCCATACCAAGGAAATTGTGCTTTGTATTCCGCATATTAGCCAACATTGTTAGTCAAAACGTTTCTCGCTGCGAGTATTTTGCAAATGTTTTTTCTCATTTACGGTACGGCTTTATCTTCTGGAGCCAATGCACTCAGAGCATTCAAACTTTTAGAGTTCAAAAGAGAATAGTTCGGATTGTATGCAAATATCACCCCCGAAATTCATGTAAACCTTTATATAGATAATTAAATATTCTCACTCTCCCTTGCCTGTACATTTATGAAGTAGTCGTGATGGTTAAGACAGAACTATTGAAATTCCACCCCTGCTTTAGATGAAACAGTCTAGTTCACGAGCACACCTGATGAAAATGAAAGATTATGAGCTCCACAAAAGAAGGGTTATCGAAGGAACAGAAAAACTTGAAGAAAGGTTTAATATCTTTAACGCTTGCTTCTAGAACGGAGGGAATTAAGAAGAGGTTACGCGAACAAACCAAACACCGCGGTGCTCGTGATTGCGGTATCGGCAGCATTCTTTACGCGTGACTTGACAAATTCTTTCAAGAGACGCTTAAATGAAGTCAAGGATGGCATACTTGTATTTTCTTAGGCAGTGCGTTGTACATTTTGATACCTTCATAGAACATCCTTTTTTGTGCGTTTGTTGTTCTTCGAAAAGGTACTACAATCTACTATAAGAAGAGACCCCTTATACCGAAAAAGTGTTTTTTGACTGGACGTCCGTCTGTGCGCAGTACTCCTGACCGAATGGAAAAATATGTTTTCATTTTTCGTATTTAGGGTAGAATTTACTTCTGACATAAGCACGTGCTTTAAATTTTCTTTTTACTTGAACACAAAGGGCATTTCACATGAAGGTCAAAGTACATTTTTGAATATTTTTCAAAAGCTGGTCCAACGATTTTGCTTAAATTTTCTGTACGTAAAGTAGAATTAGTATGCATTACATCCGCTTGAGCGGCATTTCGCTTGAAAATTTGGTATAGAACGTGTGTCTGTTTAAACCACTTCAAATCTTAGTAGATGAACTCTTTAACAACAAAGAAACTCCAAGTATATTCCAAGACAGTGAAGGTCGGTTATTTAAGTACCTAGGCCAAGCCCCTCAGGAAAGTGAGACTGAAAGTACATCTAATAGAAATTTTCAAACACTAGCCTCCGACACAGGGAATTTCTAAATAATTATCAAAGTCCAAGACTCCTTTTCATTATTATTTACGGACTGAAGATTTTTTAATTATTCAGGAGCATCAGCCTCCATAATAAATTTGGAAGTTGCGAAAAAGAGATTTAGTGATTATTTTTATATGTACGAATTTTAACTTGTATCAGTGAAGAAAGAATGTTGTGGAAACACTGCCTTCAACTATCCAATATTTAATAATTACGGGATTAATAAACCAATTACGTTTTTAGTATTAGACTGGCACGAACATTACGACGCGTTGATCTCGACAAATGATTTGAGATCATTAGGTGCAATTTTAAATTATCAAAATAACACCTTAACAATACAAGGAAAATCGATTAATTTTTATGAAGAGCTGAATAACATTTATTCCATGCCCATAAAGAAAATCGCTAAGACTTTCCTTGTGCCAGTGACGTTAAGTGGAGAAGTTTATGTGCCAGAAAGTAAAGTGAATAATATAAAAATCCCAAAAGGCATTTATTCTAGTAAGAATCACTATATTGAGATATCAAGTGAATTTAATAATAATAATGTAGAACTAGTTAATCTGAAGCTATTAGAAGCAAAACCACTAGAGAACTATCTTATTAAACAAGTACCTCCGTACGAAGAAGTAGAAAAAGTAGATAAGAAAATCTTACAAAAGATACGGACAGATCACATGAACCAAGAAGAACGAGAGAAAATCCATTCTTTGTGTAGAAAATACAGTGATATATTTTACCAAGAAGATTCAAATCTAACGTTCACATGTGCAATAAAACATCAAATACGTACACAAGACGAAAACCCAGTATTTTCCAAAAAATTTCGTTATCCCCATCACATGAAAGAAGAAATTCAAAGACAAGTCTCCAAGTTACTAGAAAACGGAATTATCAAACCTTCGATATGACCGTACTCCACTCCTGTCTGGATAGTTCCGAAAAAAACTAGATGCCAGCGGAAAAAAGAAGTGGAGAATGGTCGTAGATTACACAAAAGTGAATCAAAAGACTGTCGAAGACAAATACCCATTACCAAGAATAGATGATATCTTAGATAATCTTGGAAAATGTCAGTATTTTACCACTTTAGATCTAGCGCAAGATTTTCACCAAATCGAAGTAAATAAAAACAGTGTAGAAAAAACAGCTTTCACAGTTGAAAATGGGCATTATGAATACAATAGAATGCCTTACGGATTAAAGAATGCTCCGGCTACCTTTCAAAGAATGATGGATTATGTACTAGTAAAACACCATCATCGATATTGTTTTGTGTATATGGACGATGTCGTGATCTTCTCAAAATCTCTTCAAGATCACCTAACGCACATTAAAGCAATCTTTGAAGAATTAAAGAAATAAAATTTGAAAATTCAATTAGACAAAAGCGAATTTTTACGATCTGACGTCCCATTTCTCGGATATATAATCACAAGAGAAGGCATAAAACCGAACCCAGATAAAATCAAAGTTATTGCAGAATATCCACTACTAAAAATTCAAAAGGAAATCAAACAGTTTTTAGGACTAGTAGGATTTTTTAGAAAGTTTATCGAAAACTTTTCTAAAGTAACTTCACCCCTTACGAGATGTTTAAAGAAAGGACGAACAATAAACCTAAAAAACCAAGAATACATTAATTCCTTTAGACAGTGTAAAGAATTAATTCAAAATTCTCCCATTTAAATTATCCTGACTTCGCGATCCCATTTCAATGAAATACGGACGATAGTAATTTTGCCATAGGATCCGTCCTATCTCAAAAGGACCACCCTATTGCGTTCTATTCTAGAACCCTGAACACAGTAGAAAGAAATTATTCCACAATTGAAAAATAATTGCTTGCCATTGTGGAATCTTGCTAACACTTCAGACCTTATCTATTAGGTCGCAAGTTCGCGATCGAAACAGATCACAAACCACTCGTGTGGCTTTTCTCAATTAAAGATCTAAACTCCAGACTAACAAAACGGAGACTACGTTTGGAAGAATATGATTATGACATCAAATATAAGAAAGGAAAAAAAACGTAGTAGCGGACGCCCTCTCACGTATTCAGACCCATGAAGAAAATGAAAACGAAATTAAATAAGGAGAAGAAAAAGAAGGCAACATAGACATAATGTCATTACTAGCGGAACCCGGCGACGTAGAAATGATGGTAGAAGACGCAGAAGACATATTAAAGAATCTAAACCAAGAAATCGAAGAAGAAACAATACAGACGCAGCATACCTCCCATGAAGAACCCATCTGTGGAATGACGTACACAGAACAAAACTTCCATTCATTTCAAAATAGATTTACTTTTAAAATAGGAACTACATTCAAATTCACTCAAAAGAACAAATACTTTAACGTAATCTTGAAAAAAGGAGAAGAAGAAGAAAACCTAAAAGAATTTCTATTGCAACATACTAAACCCAAAATTACTTATGCAGTTTACTTTCACGAGACAGAAATCGAACTAATTTTCATTAGATTAATAAAGACATTATTTAACAGTGACACAAACTTTACTAAATGCAACATACTTACTCAACTCTTAGAAAAAGAATAATTTCAAGAAAAGTTAATCAGATATCGCAACTATAATCACAATGGAATAACAGAGACCACAGCCCATTTTAATAGACAAGTATTTACACGTAAAATGAAGGAAATCATAACCACCTTCATTAACAACTGTTCCATATGTAACAAAGCACGACAGACAGACTTACACGCCAAGACTACTAGGACCACTTATAGCTACACAACCCATGGAACATCTATTCATTCACACGATCACTTTAGAAGGAAAACGATTTTTCTCAATAATCGATTTATTCTCTAAATACACTCAAGTTTACTACATATCTGACGGAAACTCTACTACTTTAATCAGAAAACTGAAACATTACTTTTCTCACCACAACACACCGAAACTAATTACAGCCGACAACGAATTTAAAAGAGAACTTATACAAGAATTTCTTAAACTACACAAAATAGACATACATTTTACTACTCCAAAGAATCCTTCTTCCAATTCCCCAATTGAAAGATTTCATAACACATTAATCGAAAAATTAAGGATCTTGAGAATACAAGACAAAGACACCCCTAACGATGAATTAATCACTACTGAAATTTTAATCTATAATCAGTCGATTCACTCATCTACTAATTACACTCCTTTCACCTTGCTATACGGGCCAAAAGACGAAAATGACCAAATTATCCCAGACCTAGACCAACACTATCGCAACGAATTTATCAATCTTCATAAGAAACACTTGGTACCTTTTTACAAACAAATATCAGACAAACAAAAAGAAAAAGAAACCAAAATATTAGAAGTCAGGAATAGATACAAACAAGACTACCAACTTCAAAAAGACCAAATCATTTACATAAAAGAATGCAAAAACGAACGTAAGAAAACTGTCCCTCGCTATAAAAAGGCTATTGTAATCGAACAATTAAATAATAAAATTATTAAAGTACGAGTAGAAAAATCAAACCAAATCAAACATATCAATTGATAGAGTTAAAAGAAACCCTCTGTTACAGGAAAATGACACCATTTCCAACTCTTCTAATAACCACACTACTATTAACAATCACTCCGACCCAGAGCCTGGACATTCAAGAAATACCACCTGAAGTACCATACCTTGAGACAGAACTAGGGAACGTACAAATTCTTTCACACTATCATAAAATATATTACGTATACAACACAACATTACACAAACAAGCATATTACAGTCTTTTATCAAATTTTATAATTATAAAACCTCAACTAAGAAATAATACACTTAATATTCAGTTAGATAGAGAAATGAACTTAGTAGAAAATCGTATATTAAAACTAACCCAGACCCGACAAAAACGAGGATTAGTTAATGGATTAGGAACAATGAAAAAATGGATCACGGGAAACTTAGATAATAATGACATAGAAATTATTCAACAAGAACTTAGAACTGTTAAGGAAAATGATAAAATACTTTAACAAGAAATCAATTCAGTTGCTAGCATGGCTAAACAAACTATCAATAGATACGAGAATGAATTAAGACTAATAGTACAAAATCAAAATAATATTTCAAAAACGTTAGAACAATTACAATCAAAAATCGATCAAATTTACCTAGCATTGCAAATTCAAAATCAAATTTCGTTACTAAAAGATGATACATTAACTATTGAAAGAACAATCAATGCAGTACAATCCCAAAAGATAAATCTAGAGTTTTTTCAGTATAAGGAATTAATAAATTTACTAAATTATTTAGAAAATTTATACTCAGCTCAATTGTTGTACAGAAATTACCATCACATATATGAATTCTTGTTAAAATGTCAAATGACTGGAATAGGTACTAAATATACCATAATTTTCCTTTTAAAAGTCCCAATTTTAAGACCCGTTTCCTATAAATATTATGCCTATCCCTAATGCTCACAATATAACTCTAAATCTACCTGGAAATCATTTATTAATAAACCAATACGGAAGCATATGGACTAATGAACATTGTGAAGATATATGCTACCAAGCTCCTATCTTTAAATCCCCTTATGAATGTAACGTCGAAAAATATACGACATGCAAAACTATTAATGTAAAATTAGCAAAACCTATTGTATTACAATTTCACAATAAGGTAATCATCTTGACCTATACTACTTTATATGGTATAAACCATTGTGACTCCAACATCCAAGAGTTCGAAGTTAATAATTCTAGCATTATATCAAACTATTGTAAATTATATGTAAATAACCAAGAATATAGTAATGATAATATTACTGTAAATATAAAAATACCTAAGATAAATCAACGTATATCCATGTCTAAAGATAAAAGGTATTAAAATTTAACCAAACTGATCTCAAATATGTAAATCAAAAACTAGAAGAGATCCAAGAAGAAAGTATTTTTAAACTTCATTAAATTGTTCACTATAGTATAACAGGAATTATTTTATTTGTAATCACCTGTATTATAGTATGTATAATAATATATTTAGTATACATGTATAAACTTAAGAATGTAAATAATGTAGAAAATGGACCTCAGGGAGCTCCAACTTAGGGGAGGAGGAGTCATATCCGCTTGCTTAATGACATTCCCATGGATTAGTCAATGCCCACATCCCGGGTCAGCCACACTCGTAAATAACTTGTTTTTCACTTCGTGCATATGCGAAGTTCAAGCCAACGTGGTCGTCATATGACACATGACGCTGTGTCCACGCCTATCAAAGATTCAGAGAGAAATTTTATAAATAAGAGAGCAAAACAACTCTCGACAGTTTTTCTGCCGTTAGTACTCTTGTGGGCAGCATTCTGTTGCTAGCAATATGTAATAGCAGTTGCTCATCAGAGTTTGTAACGAGTAAAATCAGTTAAACATTCTATAACTCGTAAAGGCAACTACTGTTGTTCGCCAATATAAGAAATAAATGCTTTTTAAAGACTGATATCAACCCTACAAATTCATAATTCGCGCGTGGGCGCTAGCATGGAGAGGGGTAGTACCTGAGGGAGATGGTAACTTTTGAGGAACATTCGGCGCAAAAAGATTTCAAAGCTGTCAAAATTTGAATAGCACATGTTTATTAAATGGAAAGTGTGTCCGTTTAAACTCACTGAGAGGACGCTTGGAAAAAAATCGGAACGTTGAAATACCAGAAATTTTTCAAAAACTAGGATAATGATTGGCTGAGAAAAGTCAAGTGTAATTGGATGTCAAACATCATATGACTTTTGAAACAATAAGCACGTGAGACGTCAGGGTGATGGAGAGGGAAGAAGGTTACGAAAGATGCGAATAGGGACATTTTGGGATCATTCATTCATTATTATTGTTAGAGATTATTAGATGTGCGGAGCAGATTTTCATGTTAAAACTAGCAGTTAGAGCACTTAGTCGATTTTCATGGAAGGTTTTCGACTTTGAACTTTTGTCAGTGGTGTGACAACCACTTAGATATTTCATGAACATTATTAAATGTTCAAGATTAATCACTTGGTCGACTGATTATTCGAGCTATTAGAATTCGTGAGTGATAGCAATTATCAACACACAAGAAATAATTAGGTCGCAAGTAGACTGGAAGCCTGACTCCAGCTTTAGTAAATTCAGTGCGGAAAAATATGAACACTTGGTACGAGACCTCCCAATGGCGTCGTCTGCCTGCTGAGATCGAGGGGATGGCGCGAAGACGTCCTTCGGTGGCACGCGCTACTACAGCTGGGCGGAGGCTTTGGTAATGAATGAACTCTGGGGGTGAGAAGGGCACTGACCTCCTCCCACAACTGGTTGACGATCAACTCATCTTGACTAAGGTAGTATGTGGTGGTTGCGACCATCCCAATTTTTGTGTACAAGGTGCTGCGGAGAAGAAAGAGTGCTCCGTTTTTGTGAACTTTGACGCCCTAGCCCAGGACTTTTGATTTGGTTATTGTTTAAAATAAATTAAGAAAGGGCTAAGAAGAGGGGCCAGAGAATTAATATTCGTGTCATAAAAAATATGTTAGTCATTTAACTAAAGTACAATTAAGTACCTTGTGTAACTGTAAGAAAATGTGTTTTATTTAGTGTTCTTTTGTATCAATGGGGATTTTGATGATTTTGGATGGGGAGCGAGCATGCCTCATTAACAGTTTAGCATGTAAGTGTGTTGTTTAATAAGTAGTTGAACCAATCTTATTTAAATAAAGAGTTTTCCTATAAAAGGAACCCTGTGTGTCGTCCTTCACCTATATTATGGGCACGAACCCACGTAGAAATTTTTAGAACCAGCTAGCCAGGGCAATTCATTTAGGTAAAGGTTTATGTTTTTTTAGTCATGTTAACCACTACACCATATGGTTTAGTTACTATATANTATATATATATATATATATAGTAATGGCGCGTGGTTTTAAGTTTGCCAATGGTGTGAATCCAAAGAGTATATGTTTGTAGGTGTGTCATTTTTACATGTTACTTTGAAAAGGAGAACAGAGGAATTTCTGCATTTTATGTTTCTCTTCGTATCGTGAATCTGCCACCCACGCGACCTCTACGCACTTGTCGTAACCTCACATCCAGTGACGCTGCATTATTTTGCTGCGTAAGTTTACGTATCAGATGTGTCCACTGCTCCTTTTGCCGGATTTTCTTGTTAATTGGTGCATGCTTCGTGTCATGTTTAATGTTTGTGTATATTATTTGATGTGTGAGGATGTTGTTTTATATTATTTCTTATCGTTTTAAGAATTAACTTGGCTACGTGTTTTTGTTTTGTTTTGAAGGTAATGTTTGATAAATCTTTTTGTTTATTTTTCATGATATTTTTAATTGAATATTTTATAGCAGTTTCAATCGTTAAAATTAGTATTATTGTTAAAAATATATTTTAACACTTACAGAATTCTTTGACGAGATAGATAAGGAGCGTTATGAAATAACAGGAAGTAAATATAACAAACATATCACCTATTTAACCGTAATACTTAATAGATACGGTTAGTAATTATTAATATAATTTTGAAATTTCAAATTGCAAAAAAATTAACTCTTTAGTTCCTAATTACATTATATAAGGATATTTATGGTATGCTGGCTTTGTTTTCGCATTAATATTATCCTATTTATCTTTATATTTATTAATAAATTTACTCGTATATCTTGAAATAGAATATATATCTTGCTGATCTTATCTCCTAAATAAAACGAAAAAAAAAGAATTTGTATATTAGAGACTCTTTTATATAAATGCTAGTAAAATATTTCTTTAATAAACTTTTTAAATTGGGTAAAATGAAGACGATTATAATAAAGATTAACATGTAAAAATCATCCATCTCCTAATAGAATGCTTTAATGCCTCTCTCTTGTTCAGACTGAAAAACTTATATGAGAAAGTATGTGCAATGGTTTTGCACCATTCGTTATTCCTATTATCTTATATTTTTTTAATTTCACACATAATTACAATAAAAATGAACCTAAAAACGACGTATTTATGGAATAACTTAATTCTAAGCTTCTGTTTTTACTTATTTACATAGTATATAGACAGTATTGTAATCGTAAAAAACATTCGGTCACGAAATTTTAACAAAAATATCCGTTTTGGGTGTCCCTGATTCCGAAAATTTGGTGGTGCGTAGAATTCTATCTTTAATTTTCTTGATGCTGTCAAGAAAGACATATGATTGGAAGGAAAATAATACATTTTGTCTATCAAACTAGAGTAAATGCATGTTCATGAAAGTGCACCAGTGTTCGGCACTTCTGGTTTTAGAACCAAAGAATAGGCTTTGGAGTATTTTTGGCTGCGGTTTTATTTTTGACACATTATTTAATTCCTTCTAAATCATGAAGTGCATTTTATGACAGGAATGAAGCAATAAGACATCTTTGAAACAGCAGTTTTGGTTATTCGACTGCATGTTAGAAATGAAACGGGTAGCCGCTAAGAAAGCTTAGACTGAACTTCAATTTATTGTCAAAATATTTTTATTGATCATGAAAGATTTTCTATATCTTCGTAATCAGGGTGTTTCTCATAAATTGCTGTTTTATGGTTGGATTTTTGCTGTTAGTGGGTATAAGCGGATTTTGACTACAAGTGCGCAATTTTCGACATGTTTTCTGACGTTGACACACATAAAATTAAGAAGAATAAGAACTAATGAAGTTGCATAAAACATTTTCATGTCAGTGATGTTTGGAAGCTTTGAATTCCAGAACTCTCCAGCAATTCTCTGAATACGAGATTTAAGTTTCTAAATCCAGTCACTGGTTTTTAAAAGTAAAAGTATTCTAGGATATTTCATACTTTCTTGTTGTCAACTATTTTGTACATGTAAGATGCTTCTCTAATATTATAAAGAATTCATTCGTGTTGAAATTAACAGAATTGTTACAAGTAAATAACATTGACACCATTTGAGGTTCAAACATCACGACTACTGGCTCATTCATTTTCGACACTGTTGACTACTGATGCAAAAAATGAGTTACAAAATTTTATTATTTTAGTAGCACGATATTTTTTTATTGAAAACATTACCTGGGAAACAAGAATGGAAGGAAAATTGAAATTTCAGGCTCAAATTTCAAAATTAACAGAAAAAAAGTCGTCTAATCTAGAATTGTTGTCAGTTTCATCGCGCTCTTGAGACATTTCCCTTCGTCTGGTGGCAAAAGTATTCAGAACATAATTTGTTTGAAATTTAATTTACATTATTTCGGTACAGGAATGTCGCGTTCTAAAAATGCATTGTTTTCAAGTTATAAGCGAAAAACTGAAAAATATTGATAGAGATAGAACTTTTTCCCGTGACTTGCTCCTTTTCAGGTTCAAAATAAAAATGACTTCCTTACTTCAGTGGAACATTAATGGCTGTAGAACTCAACGTGAAGAGTTACAGCTCTTAGTACGTCGTAATCCGACGTGTATTTGCCTGCAAGAGACAAACCTTTTACCAGAACACTAACCCTCTCTGCGGGAATACAGCAGCTTCAGATATGACGACACCACGGGAGATCGAGCAAGAGGTGAAGTTGCTGTGTTTGTTAGAAACACAATCCTCTGCTTCTCTGTTCTCGTACAAACTCAAATCGAGGCTTCAGCAGTCACAACACAATACACAGCATACCAACTATGACCGTGTGTTCTATATATCTTCCTCCGACACGAGAATTTTCGGAGACCTCCCTAAGAGATTTAATTCATCAGCTCCCTCGACCATTCCTCCTCCTTGGAGATTTCAACGCCCACAGTGTACTGTGGGGCTCGTCGAGCGATAGCCCCAGGGGCCGACTGCTGAATTGTCTCTGAGGGAGAAGATTTATGTCTACTGAACACCGGGGAGATGACCCACTTTGCGTTTGCCACGGGGTCATGGACTGCTATAGACCTGTCAATTTGCTCTCCTGACGTTGCTGATATCTTCCAATGGAAGGTAGAAAATGATCTGCATGGTAGCGAACATCAACTTATCTGGTTGACCTAGCAGGAACGTGCGACTGTTCCCGAATGCAAGTCATAGAAACGGATTCTCAGAAAGCGTAACTGGACACTGTACCATTCTCTGCCATTCTTCAGAGAAACGGGTAGTGTCCAAGAGACGGTCGACTTACAGACCCACGTGATTCATCACCCTTCTGAAGAATCCATTCCGAAAACATCTATGTTTCCGCGAAGACCTCATGTCCCCTGGTGGAACGACGCATGTCGGTCCGCCATTCGGGCGAGGCGAACAGCGTTGTGGAAATTTAAGGGTAGTTCATCTCCGGGAAACTTCGCCGCATATCTGATTGCTAGAGAAAAAGCGCGCAGACTCATAAAGAAATCCAGATCCTCCTCCTGGAAGGAGTTTCTAAGCACCATTAAGAGAACAACATCGTCCACTAAAGTATGGGAGTCAATCCGAAAGATATCTGGAAGGTATTCTCGAGTCCCAATATCTGGACTCAATTATCAGGGTCGGGTTCTCACCAACAACAAAGAAATGGAAACAGTGATGGCTGAATACTTTACTGACCTAACATCTACAGCAAACTGCGATCCCGATTTCGTGAGAAAAAAGGAAACAGCAAAGAGCACATCTTATGACTTTCGTTCCACCAACTGGCAACCCTACAACTCTTCCTTTTCTATGTGGGANCTGCTCCTGGCCCTGATTCAATTCATTATGAAATGCTGAGACAACTCAGTCTCGAATCGAAATAATACCTTCTGGATATCTTTAATCTTTCATGGTCCGAGGGAGTATTCCCTAATTCCTGGAAGGAAGCAACGCTTATCCCTTTACTAAAACAAGGTAAGGACAAAACGACCATCAGTAGTTATCGAAGCATTGCCTTGAAGTGTTGCGTCGGTAAAACTCTGGAGAGAATTATCAACTTNTGGAGAGGATTATCAACTAACGTCTCCGTCTGGTATCTTGAACGGCATAAGATGCTGAGTCGATCTCAGTGTGGTTTCAGGAAATTCCATTCCACCCTGGTCAACTTACTTCTCCTGGAATCAGCAATTCAAGATGCTTTTGTCCGAAGACAGCATGTCATCGGAATATTCTTTGACATCGAGAAGGCTTTTGATAATACTTGGCATCATCGCATTTTAAACCAACTCTATGCCTGGGAATTTAGAGGACGTCTTCCTCTGATGCTACAGTTCTTTTTGGATCAGCGTTCCTTCCGCTACAGAATTGGAGGAGACACCTCGGTTCTTCAAGAGAACGGTGTTCCTCAGGGCTCAGTCTTAAGTGTGACCTTTTTTGCAGTGGCCATAAACAGCATAACGTCTGCTGTAAAGAATCCTGTTTTACACACTCTTTTTTTCGACGACTTTGCTATCTATTGTTCGTCACAGGTGCGGAGCGACAAATCCAACTCGTCCTCAATAGATTATACCACTGGTCGAAGACGACTGGCTTTCGTTACTCTGCTGAGAAAACACGCTGTGTTCTTTTCATTAGGAGACCATGTCTTCTGGCAGAACCTCACCTCGCCCTGGGGAACACAGTTCTAAAATTCTATCTTTTTGTAAAAATTTTAGGTCTAATCTTTGATCAGAGACTGAATTGGATTGAACATCTGAGAGACCTAAGAGCAAGAACATTAAAGTCTCTGAATTTATTAAAGTGCCTGAGTAGCAGGAAATGGGGCGCTGATCGCTATTCCCTGCACCAGTTTTATCGAGCATTCATAAGATCTCGGCTTGATTATCGCTGCGTTGTATATAGCTCTGCTCGTACAAACTATTTAAAGAAGTTGGATAGTGTCCACCATACAGGAATTCGACTAGTTACGGGAGCCTACCGCNCGAGTTTGTATTCCGAGAGTGGCGAACCATCTCTTTACCTCCGGCGGTAACTCCTCATGCTACGACACTTTTGCCACGTGCTAACTTTACCCGACAATCTGGTGCACAACGCGGTTTTTCATCCTTCTTCTTCCACCCGTTTCTACAACAACAGACTGAGAACAACCAAACCTTTTGGATATCGCTCCAAACAAATTTTGGAAACCTTAAATATACGCACACCTAATGTTTTACACCAAGGTTTCATTAAGACTCCTCCTTGGGCTTTGCACAAGCCGAAGATTATTTTCTATCTTCTGCATCATGACAAGAAGAATACTCCAGCACCGATATTGAGGGTATACTTTCACCTATTCATCGACAACCGGGTCCGTATCCCTGTGTTTACCGACGGGTCGAAGCAAGCTGATGGTGTCGGCTGCTCCGTGGTTTTTCCCCGTGAGACCTGTGGCTACCGTCTAGGCGACTTGTGCAGTGTTTACACTGCTGAGTGCTACGCCATATTAAGAGCATTGCGATCAACAAAGTGCTCCGGTGGATCACATTTCCTGATTTGTTCTGATTCGCTGAGTGCCTTTCAAGCAATCCAGAATATGTATCCAGCTGATAAACTGATCCAGAACATCCAGGATGTGCTTTTCTCACTCCAAAGTGATGGAAAGAACATAATGTTTTGCTGGGTTCCCGGACAAGTGGGTATCAGAGGATATGAGGAAGCAGACGATTCCGCAAAGACGGCCTCAAGAATCGCGTGGATTTCTCCACGATTCCAAAGCGAGATATCCTAAATTCCATCAAGGTTGAGGATTCTGAGTGAATGGAACAATGAGTGACTAGCTGTTGAAAGGAATAAACTCCGACTTATCAAATCCTGTGTTAAGTCATGGAGCAGTTCCTGTAGGCCAGCCTGACGCGACGAGGTCTTGCTGACCCGCCTGCGCATAGGACATTGTCCTCTCGCTCATTGGTATCTCTTACTACTCGATGAACCCGTTTGTGAGGAGTGTAGCTGTTCTCTGACAGTGCGTCACCTACTAACTGATTGCAGAAGATACTCAAGTATATGGAGACAAATTGGTTTGGCTGCAAATTTACCAACAATTCTCGGAAATGAAACGGTTAATGTTAATAAACTATTGACTTTTATGAGTAGATCGGGGTTCCTCCCACAAGTTCTCGGGAGAGTTTTATATTTGCATTCCTTTTTCATCTTTCTTGTCTTCTTTCCTTTCATCCTTTGTTTCTGTAATAAGAAAATATAGTATTTAAAAATTGTTTACCCTTCTTTTTTGGTGATATAAAGTAATTTTATTCTGTTTTCTTTTCTTTCATCTTTGTATTTAGATATTTGTTGAATTCAGGAGGGTTTTTTAGTGGGTATGGTCGAGTTATTCGGCGAGTCCCACACACGGGGAAGAGTCACTACGGCTCTTCTCTATGGTGCGAAACTGCATTTTTCCCAGCTGCATGGGCTCTAATGACCTCGATGTTGATAAAAAGGATGTCAACGGCTGACATATCACTCAACAACACTCTTGATTGGCAGTGAAATAATGTTGCTATCGAAAGCGTAGCCAGTCCCAAAATAGTGATACAGAGGGGGAAGTAAGATATAATATAAATGTTCTTGCAAACTTAAGATTTGAGGAATCGCTCAGTTTATATACTGAGAGATCATCTTGTAAACTTCGTGACTTCGAGATTAGACACTTGTGAAGTAGTCACTTAGAGAATTCAGTTTGTGGAGAACTACCGGTGACAATGACATGGTAAAATCATAGATAACTTTATTGACGGACAGTTCAATGATTTAGGAGTCGAGCGTTAACGAGACACTTGGTGATAGATTGTGCGGTCGGTGTCTGTTATGAGTGGTTAGACTCAACATAAGGATGAATGGGCAAAGGCGCACTGGTAAGATACAATTATGAAGGGAGGTACACAACACATATATTAATTTTTTTTAAACACAACTTTATTCAATCAAAAAATTATTCTGCAGATCTTAAGATTACATAAACAGAAATTACTAAATGAAATTTTAACAAGTTTGACGGGTTCAAGATTGAATGTCTTCTGTACAATCATTGGATCAAAATTTTTGAATCAAATACATATGACTTAACCTATATAAACAGAAGTGAATTTGAATAACAGAAACATGCTGGCTTCTGCCTTATGCAAAAACAAAATAAACTGCTCTGAAAGTTTTTGCAATGCTTAATATCATTTGTACCAAATAAAGAATTTTGATAATGTCCTGAAATAAATGTCCCCAAAGATCGTCCCAAATATTGTCGAGAGGTACTTATCACAATCGAGGTTTTCTTCTTAGTTGTTCCTAGGAGATGCCAAAAGCTTATGTGGTTCCCAGAGATATTTCTTCCATCTTTGTATTGCTATAGTCGTCCCAATCAGTGAAGATTTGTTGACTGAAAACATATAATGCATTGATTAGTAACATTAAAAACATATTCGTGAGTACGGGCCATAACGTAGTTCGCATGTGCCGTTGTGTGGACCGGCTCTAACCCTGGATGACCGATGTGCAGTGAAGGTGTATGGCGATGAGCAACTGTAGAGAGGAGTATTTATACAGAATTTCAAGCCCAGTGGCAATCTCTTCTCACTAGCTTGAGATACGAGGCGTCTTACTATGCTCGCTTCCCCGTGGCGGGCGTGGTTTACTCTTTGGCTTTGGTTTATTCTTTGAACCCTCAGGTCGACCTCTCTTCAGTTTAACTAGCTGGCTTGCCACCTGTGCACTCGTGGCTCGTTCCTTGCGAAGCTCGCTCATAACAGTGTCATCTGGACCTCAAGTACATTCATTGAGTTCGTGATTATGTTACATTATCGTAACGGGTGGCCAATGAACTCTCATTTAATCAATGGACAGGCCTACGCGACGGTGTACTCGTAATGGGACAGGTGACGTGTGGAATCGAGCACTGCCTGAAATGCTGTTTCACTACAATCTTGCTGATGACTGGATGCGAAGGTACGCTTCCGCTAGACCTACCTCCTGTGCTGGCAGCATTTATGAGGTATGATGATTTTATTTCAAGTGGTGAACTTAAGTGTTTTAGGGAGTGTCAGTGTTAACTTGTGCACGTGCGAGAATGCATCGACGCATAAACTATTGTGGTAACATAGGCAACCTAAATTTCTGACGGCCTTCACCTTCATTGTCTATTCGAAGGCTTATAATTGATTAAATAAAATGTGAACAAAATAATGTGTTTTGTAAGTGTATTTATGATGTCATTGAACTTTGACAGTTATCAGCTGCTTTTATTTACGAGTTTACTAAATAAAAGTCTTCAGCTCGTAAGGTGCTCGCTTGATGATTTGGTAATTGATCTATTATTTGTGTGGGGGAAGTTAATATGACCCTCAGTCTTTGTGAAAGTTCATTGTGTGCTTTTGAGGGTTAACTGGGTTTATGTCAGAGTTTTTTTTATTTTAATTTTATGATGATGATTGGTGGAGGGAGTGATAATGCCATGTATTATGTGTAGTGTTTAATGATTAATTATATTAATTGTTTTGTAACCTGTGTTTTCTTTTCAAAGAATTTATTTGTTTTTCACATCAAATAAATCACCCTTGACATTGTAATGTAATCCTTTTTTAATAGTTATTTTTTGATTCTTCATTAAAAATTAATTATGAATTAATATCATAGGGTAGGAGATTTAATATCCAATTAATTATTTTCTTTAATTATTATTTAATTAAGTTACAAGTGGCGCCTTAACTTGTGGTCGATTATTCCCTTCAATTATCAATTTTGTAGAATACAAAAGAAATCAAACTGAAACATAAGAAATCAAACTTCTTAATTCACGTAACATAAATTGAAACTTCTGTTATAATTTTTTTTTGACAATTTGTTTAAGTTCAACATTTTATTATTATAAACAACTAGCTGATCACCCGGCGTTACTCGGGAGTTTTCTTAGACAAATCTTCTTTTACTCAGGAAAAAAATAAAATCAATCTATATTATAAGATGAAAATACTTTTACTTACCGATTTTTAAAACATATACAGCATCGTAACTTTGCATAATACTAATTTAATACAAAATAATCAATTACTGTATACACTACACCATCTCGCGACAGCCGCTTCCGAGGCATCACACGGCTGCATCATTTCGTTAATATTGTAAAATGTAAACTATTCGTCGACATTTTACGATTTAAAGACGTTTTTTATCTTTGTTAAATGCACAAAATAAATAATTCATTTAATTTAATGACGATTAATTTTTTCCTTCTTAAATTATTCTCTTAAATTGAAGAATTTAAACTCTTCTATTTTTAATAACGTTTTATTAATAATGTAGGTTAACTTTTGTAGAGAACTTTTCCAGGACCATAACGAACAAAACAAAAAAAAGTATTACGCATATCATCGTTCGAATCATAAAGTGTGGTCTTGAGTTCATACAAAAATCCC
This sequence comes from Laupala kohalensis, assembly GCA_002313205.1. Taxonomy (NCBI): domain Eukaryota; kingdom Metazoa; phylum Arthropoda; class Insecta; order Orthoptera; family Trigonidiidae; genus Laupala; species Laupala kohalensis. The sequence continues at coordinate 7,918 of NNCF01129923.1, read as the reverse complement.
ACAGAAAAAAAACACTTTCAGCTTTTCCCGAAATTTTCAAATTTTCAAACATTTCCTATTTTTCTTTCCCTAAAAACCTTATTCAGACGAACATTTAAAAAATTAGCCAAATTGATCCAGACGATCTCAAGTGATGCGCTTACCAACGAACAGCATTTAATTACAATTTTCAATTCAATAGGGTATTTAATTTACAATATTTACATTTTAAATTACATGTGGCAAGGCTTTAGCCCCTTTGCCTTATTAAGCCCTTTAATGCCGTGAGATGTGCGTTAAATGCCCTGGTATTCACTCAATGAATTGTTCTGTTGCGCCTACATTTTTTTTATAGAAAGATTGATATTTTTATTTCCTGCTGCCGTAATATTAAATTTAATTATGCATGGATACAAAATTTATTATTATTATATTACATACTTTTGACATACTGTAATAGTTTCTTAAATCTAAAATAGGTGCAAGTGACTAATTCATTGAGCACAGTTGGGAACCACGGAAAACCAACGGTCCGTACCACGGAAAACCAAAGACTGTACATGGAAAAGATATTTACACGAGACAATATTTACAAAAGACATTTACAAAAGTTTTTACGTAAGACAAGAGTCTATGATAATTATTACAAAATTAGTATTTACAAATAGAGTCTGTAAGAAAAAGTATATACAAAATCTTTCATTTTCCTTCCTCCCCCCAGGGGACTTACATCTAGTAAGTACGTGTTTGGCAAACACGGGGCCCCGAACTGTGTCTGGCTTTACTTCCACTTACTTGTGCACGACTCCTTCCTTTCTCTTACCTGACCTTCCTTGGTCACCTCTTGTTCTTTTCGATCCCGACGCTATTAAGGCTAGGGTATCTTTCATTTTCCTCATTTTTTCCATCCCTCTCATTTTTTGTCCTACCCCTCATTTTTTGTCCCCCCTCATGTTATATCCTCACCTCATATGTTTGTCAATGTTTTGATATTTGGTATTGAGATATGTTTTGGTATGTTGTAAATCAGGAGGGTTTTCAGTGGGTATGGTTGAGTCATTCGGCGAGTCCCACTTGCGGGGAGAGTCATGTTGGCTCTCCCTAGTGCGTAACTGCATTTCCCTACCTGTACGAGTTTTTAGGGCTCCAATGTCGACATTGTCGTAATGTCGACATTGTCTCTGATGTCGACATGAAGCGTAAAGCCCCACAAAAAAAGATCACCCGTATGTAGTAACTAGTTTCGTAACCTGTAACATAGAAAGCAAAAAAAGCCGGCAGTATGACGTTACATTTTGTCCAACTATTATAATAATCTTCATTTCTTTCTCCCTTCCCTTACGTAGCTTAGAAACTCCCCCAAAGATTGCACTACAGACATTCTGTTGTCACGCATTATATTAATTGCCAAGTTAATGTTTCTGTTTTCGTTGCCCCTGATTTGCAAAACGTTTCGATATTTTTCTGTTTGTGTACAATATAACAGGATGTGAATCCAATCTTCTTTCTGCTTAACACATATTGGACAAATCGAATCTAGATTATTTCTTAATTTTCGTAATTTCCATCTCCCTAGTCGAAACCACCCGTAGCCTGATCGCGTCCTCGATTTCAGTGAGTTTATGTATGGTTTGCGTCCCCAGTGACCTGCTACAACTGTTTGAACTATGTGTGACCTTTTTTCGAACATGCTCATTTCTATCTCTAGTCTGTACGCTTAATATAATTTATTTTGAATTACCTTGCTACCACTACTGTCAGGTGTGGCCTGCCATAAGTATTCCAGCCCTAAATTACAGGTAATTTGCCTACTCCATTTACCATTTCCTTTATCACACAGCTTCTGCAGGATGTGCTCCTTTAGTTGCAAACATCGGGTTCCCCGGTAGGCCTTGCGGCCTTCCGACTTAGCTGCTGGGGACTAAAGAGGTATAGACTTGAGCAATAGCTCTTATCTGAGGAGGCCCCTTTCCTGTCTTTGGCAACCATCTGCCCCTGAGAGTTCCAGACCGAGGGTTACCCCCAGGTTGAGGCACAGGTGAGTGCCGGCAAGTAACGACAACGCGGCGTGCTACAACTGTTTGAAATATGAGTGACCTTTTTCCTAAAATGCTCATTTCTATCTTGACGTCGCGGCGTCTCCCAGAATACTTCTACCTCAGTCTCCCTACTGATATATGCGCTTGCGGTAGCCGAACTGCAATCCTGCTCACTGATCGGAGATCGAAACCACCTTCCCGGGACCACTAATGGGGAAACCGTACTACCCGGCAGAGTTCAACCCATTTAAGGACGTCAGATGCAAGCATCTGACGCATTATACCCCTCCCTCACTACTCTATTTTCCGAGTGAACCTCGGAAGGATGCCAGTCTTCCTACCACTGTCAAAAATCGCCTCGAGATCGAAATGTTACCCGGTTTGTAAACCTGGGATTGGGTACGAAAGCTAAGTAAAGGCGTAGGTCTAGTGGTCCACCAGCCGCCTGTACCTGTCTGACTGGGAGCTCTGCGCGGTAACTTCCCAGGACTGCACTGCGCGGTGACCATCCCAATAGGTCACTACTTTGCGTCCATGTGAGAAAAGTTACCCTTTTTGCATCGCATGTGTGAACGCTCGGGGTCTTTTGCGAGGTCCCCTACTACCTGTATGTACCAAAATCAGTGCCAGTAATTTAGCCACTGCTTGGTTTGAGAGCCCGCCAAGTAGTCAAATCGTGCTCCCCCACGATAAATAGGATTGCCCCTATAACGATGTGGATACGTTAGGTCTTCTGTAGTGAGCCTGTGTACTCATGTTTAACAAGTTCCTTTGTTAACGGAGACGAGTCGCCGTTCGGAGTTTCTCACAAATCTTCCTACCATTTATCTCTCCAGGAGGGTCGATCCTTTGCCCAGGGATCTGGAATTGGGTACGAGTACCTCTTGGTTAAAAGTGAGCGCTAAGCGGTTCACACCACAACACCCGCCCCCCCACACAAACTTTCCACCATGGCTGCGTCGAGCTCCTTTCGAAACACTACTCGTGTTGGATGGGTTGCCCCATCAACGTAGGACGAGTGACTGTCTGAATCTCTTGCAAGGTTCATACTCATGTTAGACAGGCTCCCCTGTCAACGTTTGTCGAGTTACCATTGGGGGATTTTTAACGAATCGGCCTTCCTCCTTCGTCGCATAGTCTTTTCCGTTTGCCCAGGGATCTGGGAGGGTACTAGCCCAGGTACAAGGACCATGGGTACTAGCCGAACCGGAGCTTTGGTTTGGTTAGATAATTGTAATACAGTCTTCAGTTAAGCAATACTTTAGATTTTCAAAACGTTTCGCCGTTGGCGACCAGACATATAACGCAACGACGAACGGTCGCCACAACGACATTGGTCAATGTTTTAATGGAGATCGCTGCCGCTGTTATCTCCTGTCGAAGATCCTCCAGCGTGCGCGGTTTTTTTCGATAGACATGATATTTAGCAATTCTTCACAAGTAAATGTCCATAGGAGATATATCTTTCGACCGTGGGGGGAACTAAATGGGCCCTCTTCGACCAAACCTATGTCCCTGCAGACAGTTATCCAGGAAAGCTCGTACGGCTAGGTGGTAGTGCGATGGCACCACTTCTTGTTGGTACAAGACCTCATCATCAGCTCCATAAAGCGCACGTACACCTGGTAAAATTTGATGCGCGTTAAATTTCCAGGTTTACTTCTCCAGTGACAATACCATCAAAGGAAAAACGTCCTATTAAGGTAGTTCAAGCATAGGTAGAATTAAGTCACTAAAATATATTAAATTGGCGTAAAATATATTAAATTGGCGTAAAAAACATGTACTTATTGTGATTTCAAATTGAAATACATACCTCACCGACCATTTAAATGCGATAATTGCTATTGTAATTGATGTTGAAATATATTGCTTCTTATGGAGGAAAAGTTTATTTTCAAAATAAGACCAACTTTTAAATCACGAAAGTGATGGAAGTTTACTTTGATTTGTAGTAAATTTTCCGTCGTATTTTTACATCACTTTTATCTATAGGTCACCAGACATTTGAAAAATTTATTTAACTTTTTCTGTGGTGGGATGCATAAATTACGAAACAGTTGACCTCGACAGCCATGTTTGTACATGCTTTTGTGCATTTCAAATGAGTCTAGCGAGTTCCTGAGTATTGTTTGTACTATACTATTAACCGATAAATAGAAATTAAATCATTTTTCATCATTATTATTAATATTATTGTGTTTTATAACAATTAGAATAAAGAATAAAAAACAATTTTACATCTCGGGGATTTTACTAACTTGCAGTGCTGTTCCCACCTAAACCACTAGATATAGTTCACACCACAAATGAACCCCTGGTAGATTGACCACCTTATCCACATGAACATGCGGATTCTCATGTGCCCAGTAGACGCAGTTATGCCGATTCACTGTTCCATTAAGTTTAAACTGTGTCTCATCTGACCACATACCTTCGTCACAAATTGTTCGTCTTCAGTTACCATTCGCAAAATTACGTTCGACGATCAGAATCGTCATCATTAAGCGCGTGCAGTAATCGTGGGATGTAAACTTTCCACTTAGCACCTTTCAGAATTCGTCGTACACTTGTACTGCTGATCCCCACTTCTCCTGCACATTGCAGACTTTTCCACTTTTCCAACACGACAGCCGACGAAGCTGGACTTGTAGCTCCACGCGGTCTTCCCGATCTTCCTTTGTGAATATCACAAATCCTTCCATGCGCCTCAAACTTGTAAATAATGGGTTTAATGGTTAGACGGGTTCAGTTTCGAACTCCTCTCTCCACTAACACTGCACTTCAACAGTGTTCTCAAATCTCACAAACCCCCTTCAGAATGCATCTTCGCTGCTCGAACGTCAAGCGTGTTCCAGCCATTTTTGTTGTTTCACTATCGGTATGAAACTACTGCCAGCTGGTGATGGAAAGGTATACAAAACATACATGTAATTCAAATAAATTGACAATATCAGTATCCCGATATAGTCTGACAAGGGTTGTATACATTTTTGGCGGCCTCTGTAGTTCTTGGATGAGAAATATTTGATCATTTGGTGTTATTTTAAGAAAAATGGTTAAAAGAGAAGATCATTGTTTGGTAGTAATTTGATGTCTTGTGTAGGCATTTCTGGTGGTGGTGATGTGCATAGGTGACCGCTACTCCCGCGCAACCGCCATGCGCTTTAGCGGAAGCCTTTCTGCAGGTACTACTCTGCAAGATAACTTAATATGTTAAATGCATATAAGACGTTCACTCAAGAAAATAATATTAAGTATATCATGGATTTAATACATGGCGTATACGCTTCAATAAAGGTCGGGTCAATAGGATTGGGCAGGTTTTGTTATGTTTTTAGCGGTATATAGTTGATCCTCTCGCCTACGTATCTTATTTTTGTTAGATAGTGGACCGATCAAGGTTTTTCGCTATCTTGCTAACAATTTCTTCGACACCACAGAAACGACCTAATACAACTCCAACACAGTTTTAAAATAGCTGTCAGTAGTAAAACTAACACTATGCAAGACCAGGAGAGGCATATGAACCATGAAATACTGAAAATGTGCGATTTAAGTATACCGTCAAATGGGGTAAATGAAATAACATTCTTAGGGCGTTAAATTAATATTTCTGTCATCTTAGTTGTCGGTTTGTTTATTTACTTATTTAAACTCTGCTCTATTGTTGCACCCAAGTTTTCGTCGCCATTATTTTATAGAATTATTACATCGTTTTACAATTCGTTTTTCTGGATTCTTTCGTATTTATTTACATTTAAACATAATATAGAGTAGTTATTGTCAAATTAAATAACCTCCAGTGGTCGCCCTAAATAATTATTTCAATCATTTTTGTCGTCGGTTTGTTTGTATATTTAATTTATTTAATATCTCCTTTGTAACATCCGTAGTAATAAATATATATTATTATATTAATATCCTTCATTCAGTGTTAGTTGTCAGTTTTCGTGTATTCTCATTTGCTTTTGTCGTTAAGTTGCTAACTAACTCACAACAATGGACACTATCACATTCCTCAACTCATTCAAAGCTGATCTTCAGAAGGCGTACAATGACTTGGAACATTATGTTGACATACGGATCAGTACGCTGAAAGAGGTCAATAAGAACACGATCGGAGGTTGGACTACAGTCAGGAATGCTCGCCGTCCTAACAACTGCTATCACCCGGTTACACCAACGATACATGCACCACCCCAACTCTTCACTCAGAATATACATTAGTGTGTTAGATGGCATGTCCCTGTTTCCTGCCTTACGCACTCGTTTCATCCCCCTCCCGTCCAGTACCCAAACCTGTTCACAAACCACGCACTGGTAAGCACAGCCACCCAAAACCACGTAAAGTAGTGCTACCCAGAGATGAAGCCAACACTTCCACGCAGAAATCAAACTTGCTCATATTAGCTGATTCGCACGGTCGTCAGATGTCCTCCGTTTTGCGTGGTTTGCAACCTAGCCAGTTCTCAGTCTCCGGTTTCTTTAAGCCAAACGCTCGTTTGGCTGAAGTTATTCGAGAACTGGACACCTACAATAAAAAACTCACAGAGCGGGACACAGTAATCATCATAGGTGGGCAGAACGATATTCACTTGGGTGGTCATTTCAACGCGTCTGAACATCTACAAAAACTAAAAACGGCCTCTCAGTACACAAACATAGTGCTCTCTAGCCTGCCTCCACGCTTCAGCGTTTCAAAAATAAACCACGAAATTAACCTGGCAAACATGTCCCTAAAACATCACCTGTCAGACACAAAAATCACATTTTTTGATTTGCAACCACACCTAACTGCCAAGGAATACACAGCACGGTTTACATCTGAGACCATCTGGGAAACATCACGTATGTTCTCTCCTAGCTTCACATCATCCACCTGCCCCTTTACCCACTCCTACACTTCCTCCCGCTCCTACCTCATCTCCTCCATCACCTCCCTCTCCTCCTACCTCATCACCATCTCCAATCTCCACACCCATTTCTTCTCCTGTCCCCGTTCTTTCACCTACTGCTTCCTCATCTCTCACGTCCTCACCTGTTCCTCCATGCACATCTCCTGCCGCCCCCATACACAGTTACAACTTGCGCTCAGGAGTACGATACGGTACTCGAAGGTGACAATCGCGTTCGGGTGCAGTGTGCGGGCTTGAACTGGAATTAGAAGCTGTACCAAATTCAAATTCCCCTCAATCTAACGTCGATTCCATTTCTCGTGAATCACAAACTCTGCGAAAATAAAATAATTATATTTCATCATAATGTCCAATCCTTTTCAAACAAATTGACAGACATTTAAATTCTGGTACACGAAAATCCATTCGATTTGCTATGCCTCACAGAACATTCGCTTTCAACTAACAACATCAACGTTACTGCTATTTCTAATTATAATTCAGCACGTTCTTACTGTCTACAAAAATTTAAAGGAAAAAATCCCTACGGAGCTACGTGTATCTTCCTTCATAATGATATTGTATCTTCTCCACTACCAGGATACGAGAATTTTTGCATAGATGGTGTCTTCGAATTTCCTGCAATTAATCTGACCGACACCGGTATTGTTGTTTTGTGTACTTATAGACTTCTGCTAAATCTATCGTTATATGTGATGATTTCAACATCGATTTCTTGAGTACATCCGACTCTGCACATTCGCCAATTAATCGATTCAAGAATCTTATCGATTCCTTCAACCTTATTACTACGATAAACAATCCCACTCGCCTCTCCGGTTCATCTCAAACATTGCTAGAACAAATATTTGACAGCAATGGAATCTCGTATCTCTGAAGTGTTCATCGCCGGATACAGCGATCACCTTGCTCAAGTATTGACTATTAATAATAAACTAAAACCACTTAAAATCCTTTACAAGATTTCAAGAGAATTTAATG
>NNCF01129922.1:176698-212169 GCA_002313205.1 Laupala kohalensis | reverse complement strand
CCCCCCCCCCCCCCAAAAAAAAAATCACTCTGAAATTCACCTCCATATACTTTTTTCATTCCGCCTCTTAATAGTACTTCTCCCCCACCCTTTCCATATCTGAATAAATTGTACTGTTTTTCCCTCCTTGTCCCAAACTTTCTTGTTTTTAAAGAAATTTTCTATATTTGATTATTTGACAGAACAAATCCAATGGCAGTACCCTTTACAAATTTATCACAGATTGTATATATTGCGACCGAGTAGCTGCTATACAACTGAGTGAATCGATGCTCTGCATTTTATTTTCTTGAGCTTTACAATACATTGACTTCGTGTACACATATTATGTCCCCATTACTTAAAATTGTTCGTCTATAAAGTCAAAAGTTGTTTGGTTGTGATGGTACAATTACAAATTCTTGGCCACTGATTATATGACCTGTTGGTTTGCCAGGTCGTCATTATAGAACGTCTGCTACATTATATGAATTTATTATACTTGCATCGTCCGGCTTGGCTGATCTATTTTAACTATACACGTAGGAAATACTATGTTCGTTATATTTATTGTTATTTATTAATGGCTCGTGAAAATGAAATGTCTTATATTGGCAGTGGAAAATCATTATTATATTGACTACATTCGTTTTGTTCCTTTAATGACATGTTTGCATTTATTTATGAAATTAAATCTACCAGTACATACGTTTGTCCAATTACTGTACTATAAATACTTCATCGTATTCAAGATGTTCCTAATAATATAAACTAGTTATATCCACAATATGTGCAGCTCTCATCGGTATTATCTTGTTGTAATTCTTTTGGTTGTACGTGCAAATCCATTTGCATAATATGATTTCAATTCGTTATTTTAGCTTTCAAGGCAAAATACGAAGCGTTATCATTACTATGAAAATTATCATTATTTCAACGTTAATATGGAATCAATCGTATAAGTAGTTGGATCTGATTGAATGGTGTCGGGGGATCGTGGGCGGCAAAAGAGGCGAAGCATCCCACTCTCAATCCTACTGGTACTGAAAGGTACGAAAGATTTAATTCCTATTTTCTTACACTAAATAGTTTGTGTAAATTCTTGAACGTATTTGTTATTTCAAAATACATATAATTAGAAGTTAATCAGCGCCCTAGTATTCCATTACGGCGGCATATCGTGGGAGCCCATTGGCGACCCCTCCTCCCTCCATTATTGATCGGTCATTGGAGAATTCCAAGAAGTGCATTCGTATGCCCATGACGTACAGAACGGGCGTTTGATTTTAGTACACAGTAATAAATGGTGGAAATAATGGTGACGCATGATAATCTTTGTTTGGAAATGTGTTTCAATATTATGATCACTTACGGCATTCCGTCAAGTTATTAACTGTTGTTGAAGACAGTAAAGAATCCCACCAAGAAAAAAAATTGTTTTCCTTTTTTGTGAAATAATGTATTGGCATTCTGTTTTCTTTTCTTTTCTTTCATCTTTTTATTTATATATTTGTTGATTTCAGGAGGGTTTTTTAGTGGGTATGGTCGAGATATTCGGCGAGTCCCACACACGGGGAAGAGTTACTATGGCTCTTCTCTATGGTGCGAAACTGCATTTTTCCCTACTTGCATGGGCTCTAATGACCTCGATGTTGACGAGCCCTAAAGCCCCAACAAAAAAACAACAAACAAACAAAATGTAGACAGTCGACAGCGGTGGGGCATTAGCGGCTTCTATGTTCTAACGCGCACTGCTCCGCGGGAGAGTGTGGGTTTGATCTCCCGTGCGACCGAACTACTTGATGATGAACCCGTTTGTGATGAATGTAGTTGTTCTTAGACAGTGCGTCACGTACTAACTGATTGCGGAAATACTCGTGTTTACGGAGAAAAATTGGTTTGACTGCAGATTTACCAACAATTCTCGGAAATGAAACGGTTAATGTTAGTAAACTATTAAATTTTATGAATAGATCGGGTCTCCTCCCACAAGTTCTCGGGAGGGTTTAAAATTTGCATTCCCTTTTCATCTTTACTGTCTTTTTTGTTTCCAACGTTTGTTTCTGTAATTCGAAAATATAATATTCAGAAATTGTTTTCCTTTCTTGTGATATAATGTATTTTTATTCTGTTTTCTTTTCTTTCATCTTTCTATTTAGATATTTGTTGACCCCTCAGGGGACTTACATCGAGTAAGTACGTGTTTGGCGAACACGGGGCCCCGAGCTGAGTTTGGCATTACTTCCACTTACTTGTGCCATTCTCCTTCCTTTCTCTTTTCTGACCTTCCTTGGTCACCTCTTGTTCTTTTCGATCCCGACGCTGTTAGGGCTAGGGTATCTTTCATTTTCCTCTTTCCTCTTCTTTTTTTAAATGTTTTTAGTAAAGTGAGATATGTTGGGATTTCAGTTTTGAGTTGTAGTTCAGGAGGGTTTTAGTGGGTATGGCTGAGTCATTCGGCGAGTCCCACACGCGGGGAGAGTCATGTTGGCTCTCCCTAGTGCGTAACTGCATTTTCCCTACCTGTACAAGTTTTAAGGGCTCTAATGACGTTTGATGTTGACGAGCCCTAAAGCCCCATATTTGTTGAATTCAGGANAGTGGGTATGGTCGTGATATTTGGCGAATCCCACACACGGGGAAGTGTCACTACGGCTCTTCTCTATGGTGCGAAACTGCATTTTTCCCTACTTGCCTGGGCTCTAATGTTTTCGATGTTGACGAGCCCTAAAGCCCCATTTAAAGAAAACGACCGAACTGGGTGAACTTTACATCATATAAGACCTAAATTAAAAAAGAAAAACCCTTCTGTGTGTGTGTTTTTAGAAAGGATAGGTGTGACCGGAAGGTGGAGAACCTCTGTTATTATACCGGAAGTCGACGTCCTTATATGGGATGTGTGGAAGCGTGATGAAAATTTAAGATTGTTTTTTTTTAATTTTCGTGTTCTATGCGTGTTAATATTTAATCCATCGACGTCGTGATTAGGCAATGGGCTTATAATTTGGCTGCAACAATGAATTATATATGTTATTTTTACAACACCTATGAACACAAGCTCACAAATCTCAACGTACAGCGTAAAGCTAAAAATATCAGCACTTTTCAGCGGAACTATAATATCCAGTGCTGGATCCGAGACCACCTTATATCAACCCTCTTTTTTATTGTTGTGGAAATGAAGTCCCATCCTGTGCTACTAATTGCACAGCGTTAATTTTTTGAAATTAATTTGTCAAAAGTAGGGAAATAAGAAAAAGAAAAACAAAACAACTATCATTGAAAAATTAGTAAACAAATGAAAAAAATGAACCTAACATTCCATTGCTGAAAGAAGAAGAACAATCCTCGTGGATAGTTAATTGATGAGACATTCGATGCAAGTGAGGAAATTACCTAAGCGTGCTCCGATTTTAGACATAGCAAGATGTCGGAGCGAAGCTCTACTCTGGGCTGAACCCTTCTCAGGTGAACTTGTAAGGACGCAGCCCTAAATGGGGTTTGGNCCCCCCCCCCCCCCCCGCGAGCAAAGCGAGTCTACTCAATAATGCCTTGCGTACAAGCGGTCATTTGTCGACTTGGAATATCTTTTCATTATTCTATATTTAGCATCAAACCGTAGAATAGGTTGTTCTCCCAATGAAATGCTGTTCTATGTAATGATATAGTACTTTTTTAAAATAGAAGTAAGCGAACTGACTGAGTTTGTGCTTCTTTAAGGATGTAAAATACAATAGAAACTTATTCTGATCATCAGAACGTAATTTATTTTATAACATAAAACTCTTAATTTCGTGGCTCCCTCCACGATCATTGTTGTCGTTCCAATTTTCTTCTTCTTCTTCTTCTTCTTCTTCTTCTTCTTCTTCTCAATTGGGACATGATTTTCTGTGGTGACAAATTATATTTTATTGATTATTTGTGAGAATACAATATACGGGATAAGTGAAAACGTATTCACCCTCCATTCGTATGTAGAATCTCCTTTGTCGGTGGTTGGTCTAACGCAGTGCATTGGCTACCACCGGTCACCACCACTGACCACCTGCACGGGGGCGTCCACTCTGTATGATGGAAATGTGCTTGCACATTGCCTCAGCCTGGGGACCGGGCGCGACCGGTAGCTCGCTTGGAACCACCCGGTGGACAACGAATGATCGAAGTGTCGGTGGTGGCGGTGGACATAAGACGCTGCAACTGGCGTCTCAACCGCCGCCGCCGCCGCCACCACCACCACCAGCGACCACGCCTCGGCGTATATAAGCCCCCAGCGAATTGCTGGGGACATACATTCACTCCAAGCCCTAACAACAAGCAGTATGGCGTTTAAGGTGAGGTTTATTCTTTCGAAAACTAACTGGGCATTAGCACTCGTCTCTGATACATAGTTTCGAAAATAAAATTTTTTTTTGATTCGAAACATTTATTCAAATTTTCCAAAATTTCTAATTTTACTTTTGAATTGAACTATTGTATAAGCAATACTAATTACATCACTTCCGTACCGCATATTCTTAAATAAATACATCAGTCGAAACTTTTTGATGAGCTCTTTGGTCTCATTACTGCTTTCTGATATCAATTTCACGAATATGAACAAAGTTTATTTCCCACATCGACTCTCTTAGCCTTCATCTTTAATCACACCAGGCCCAGTGCGTAAATGAGTCCGTAACGTGGATATATTACGCAAATTCGAATCCTGCTAATTGGATAAAAATTTGCATATTTTTCGTATATTTAGCAAAACCAGACTATTTTTATGGGTTTCTTAGCTCCTACAATTCTTAATCCATTGGAGAAGTTTAAAATTACTTACTAGCGTTAAGGAAACAATATGAGTTAGAATGCTCGTACACCGTCTTACATATACCTTTCCATTAAAAAAATCATGCCGTAGAAAAACTAGTTTTTAAACAAATTTTATTTGCTTTTCAATTGCACTTTTGAGGTTGGGAAAATTTCCATGCTTTGGATTTTAAAAGGATGTGATTTTTAAATTGTTGGACAACTAACGCGGCTTTACGATATCTTCAAGTTCAAATGTTTGAACAATTTTAGTGAAATACAAGTACGTATCTACGAATTCATCAGTTTCGTCCATGTTCCTCTATAGTTCGTCGTCTTCGCCGCCCTCGTGGCCGTCGCCCGTGCCGGCGTCATCGGCGCCCCCGCTCTGGGTCTCGGCTATGGAGCTGGCCTGGCCGCCCCCATCGGTGTCCGCGGTGTCGGTCTCGGCTATGGAGCTGGCCTGGCCGCCCCCATCGGTGTCCACGGTGTCGGTCTCGGCTTAGGAGCTGGCCTGGCCGCCCCCATCGGAGTCCGCGGTGTGGGTCTCGGCTTAGGAGCTGGCCTGGCCGCTCCCATCGCCGGCCTTGGCTTGGGCCACTCCATCGCCGCCGCCCCCATCGCCCATGCCGCCATCGCCGCCCCCGCCATCGCCAAGGTGGCCGCCCCCATCGCCGTCAACACTTACGACCCCCACCCTCAATATAGCTTCGCCTATGATGTGCAAGACGCTCTGACTGGTGACAGCAAGGGCCAACAGGAGACCCGTGATGGCGATGTCGTCCAAGGAGCTTACAGCCTTATTGAACCCGACGGTTCCCGTCGTACCGTGGAGTACACCGCTGACCCCGTCAACGGCTTCAACGCTGTGGTCCACCGTGAAGCTGGTGTGCACCCTGCCCCCGTCGTTACCAAGACCATCGCTGCCGCCCCTCTGGCCACCCACGCTATCGCCGCCCCTCTGGCCGCCCACGCCATCGCCGCCCCTCTGGCCGGCCACGCCATCGCCGCACCTCTGGCCGGCCATGCCATCGCTTCCGGCTACGGTGGTATTGGCAGAGCCATCATTGGCTAAGCATCATGCTGATCTCTTGACTGACTGTTGTTAACTTTGTATGTATTTCTTTACCTTAAAATACCTGTAAAATATTACTCTTAAATATCAATAAAACAATACTCTTAATTTGTGAATTTTTCTCTCGGAATTCCTTAACCAGTCCATTAGCGATGACTTCCTGTTTTAGATATTGGTTGTGTTTTTGAATACATTGTATTGCAGTAGCAAAATTGTTCATTGTATGCGAGTACCGATCTATTTTTCTGACATTGTTTGCATCTTTTTTAATATTTTCTTAAGCACACCATTTCGTTTCATCCGTGTTGATTTCTAAATAATTATTTTTCCTTTTTATATCCCGGGAAAGTAACAATTCTCTTGTTTTCGCTCTTCATAAATACCAAAATGATACATGTACCTTTTGTATCAGGTTTTTTTCGGAAAACGTTATACTTCTTGCACTGATTATTTCGATTAATTTTATACTAATATTTATAATACGAAGATATCAAATTAATCATTTTACTACATCGATGGTTAATGGTAGTGCTTACTCTGTTGATGAACGTCTTTCTGCATGAATATTAAATCTCATGTTAAAATATTTTGTGGCAATCTTGAGTGACAAATGTTAAGGATGTGGGTTGAGGTTGGAAGTCTAGCAAATAATGTAAACGCGTTAATGTTACGTAATTTTATTTTTTATTTTGAGGTTTTGCTGAACGAATTGTGATTTTATGTACAATAAATATGTGTAGAAAACCCTGGGATATCCAGTTACTTGCTTAGATGGTGGAGACGTGTTCAACCCAGGTAGGCAGCCTTGGCAATACCTGCGCTGTATGCGAGCGGAGCTCCGTGCACGGAGACGACCGCGGGGGCGGCGGCATAAGCTGCGTGGGCGCCGATGACCGCGGGGGCGGCGGCATAAGCTGCGTGGGCGCCGATGCCCGCGGGGGCAGCGGCGTAAGCGACGGGGGCGGCGACGACCGCGGGGGCGGCCACCTTGGCGACGACGACAGGGGTCTTGTGCACGACGGCGTTGAAGCCGTTGATGGGATCCGCGGTGTATTCCACCGTGCGGCGGGTGCCGTCGGGCTCCACCAGGGAGTAGCTGCCTTGGACGACGTCTCCGCTGCGGACTTCATGTTGCGCCTTGGAATCTCCGGTCAGAGCGTCACTCACTCCATAGCTGAAGGAGTACTGTGGGTTGGGGTCGTAAGGTTCGGCGGCGACCGCGGCGATGGGTGCAGCGGCATAATGCAATGGGGCGATGCCCGCACGAACCACTGCCACCAGGGCGACGGCGACGATCACCAACTGCAAAAGGCACGAGGAGTGAACTCGAGAAAGAAAAGCTCTGTATAACAAAAACACTAGTCGGTCTGGAAGTCAGTGAAGGGTCGTGTCGTTTGGATATGTCTAATTTTATACGTAAAATAATGATGGCCCCGATCCAATGTATTCTTAATATGATGAAAATAACATCGTAGAAAATCAGCTGTATGCTCATACATTAGAGAGGTATTAGTGTTTTCGGAAATTAGTTAGGAAGAGAGAAATAAATTTATGTTGTGCCATGTTGTAATAATTNTATATATATATATATATATATATATATATATATATATATATATATATATATATATATATATATATATATATATAAATGGAACAGGTGATAAATTGTTGGCGTTTTCAAAGATTCAACTATCATTTATGAAAGTATAAATAAAATGCGGAAATATAAGAAGCTGATCGTTTCGTAGCTCATGTTTCGTCGGAATTTGGTGATGAAATATGTATTGACCGTTACCCCTTTTTTCAATGGCTTATTTTTCGAAAATGGTTTGTATTTTCTCTATATGTAACATTCTTATTTGACGCCGATTGCGCGGTAACATATGCCGGAATATATAAATAAAGTAAATATATAGAAGTTAAGTACTATTTGTCCTTATTTTACATTTTGTGAAGTTTTTTTTCGAGGTTTCACCATAGAGTAATGTGGAGTTATAGAAATGGAGTACCGTATGCAGTTCATATTTTTTTTTTTACAGCGAGTTGATCTGTGGATGAGAAATTTCGTGCTAGTAATTTCGCAAATTTTTATACATGAATTGTTTTATGTTCTCTCAATTTCGAATTACAAACAGAATGGTGAAGAGATTTATTTTACCTGTAGTTCCTTAATTTTAACCAAGTTTTAGAGACATTATTTCCTTAAGGACACATCAAATTATTCGTTTTAGTTCTTGTGAACCACGAATGTATTTCCACATCGAATATTTTCTTGAAATAATGAACTGTATTTAGGAAATGTATTTTCGGAATTCATGGTCTGAACTTTTTCAGGAAGAAATATGAATTAATAGAGAATTATAATTTGCATTTTCTCACCGTTTTTGTTTGCTCGTTTTTTACGAGACGTTACTGTACCTAATTATTTCCGTATTTCTCAAGTGTTTCGTGCATCCTAACCCGTCCTGAAAATATGACTTATCGTTCGTGTAATTTTCTTGCTGACTATGGAGTCATAGGGAAGTTCTCACTGCTTATGCAAATGTTTCGAATATGAGGCCACCCAGAACTAGTCGGATCTTTTCGACACCGTCTTCCTTTCGCTTAAAGAGTCGAACAGTGTGATCAGTGTGAGGTTGTTATGTTGATGGTTATCCTGGATGAGGCAAAACGTACATATTCGCGTGCATGGAGGTGGGAATGTGGCCTTTAACGCGTGAGTCAGACCCTGACATTTGCCATGCACCGTCACTTGTTCTCGAGTGTTCCGCTTCTCGACATCAGTGGTTTCTTTGTGAATGTTTCCCATTTCATTTGTAATAAGTCTCGATCATCACTCAATGTTAAGAGGTGGAACGACATTCCTTCAGTTGTCCATCATCGTTACTTTTCCTCCTATTTTTTCTTCTTTTTCGTAAAAAAAAAAAAAAAAAAAAACAATATTTTGCTAAAATCTTTAAAATTCTTTTTTCAAAATCTTGTTCTTATGACTAATATAAATGTGTTTTAGGAAGGACTTTTATATTCTCTCTGAGTATTCAAGATATTGATTTCTATTCCTCAAAAATTGTACATTCCGTAAAATTCCCGATTCGACTTTGCATGGTAAACGTAATTTTGGTGGTTATTTGTTGAAACTTCAAAAGGTGATGTACACCTCCATTGGGTTCGCTCAACTAATGTGACGGAGAATTTCACTGAGGAGTTTCTCTTGTAAATCTTATGTACAAATTTTTGGGTTTTGCTTCTGTTACTTACGCTTTTGATTTTTTGGCTATGTGACTCTGTTTGACTCCACTTTTTCTTTTTAGAAAACATTGCTTAACATATTTTTAATGAGGTTACTTATTTTTCTGCTTGGCCTTCTAAATTCTCGCTCTTTTCGTAGGTTCTGGATAATCGACCTACTATAGCGTGTGACAATAAAGCACTTTATTTCTTCTCCAAGTTTTTGAGAAGAAATTCAAATTTTGTTTTTGTGTATTTATTTTCTGACATATCCTCTCTGCATCATAGCTCTAATATCGTTTGATTTTTTAATATTGAGTAAGCATTATGTATTATTGTGGCATTATAATAAGATACGTCCGTCACGTATACTATAACGAGAACGATGCATCCTAAAAGTGGAATATCTTTTAATTGCTTGCAATTTCCAAAATCCAGACGGAACATGTAACATTATGACAAGCACCGTAGCATCCGGAGTGAAACTTGAAACTTAGGGCTCTAATGACCTCGATGTTGACGAGCCCTAAAGCCCCACCCAAAAACAAACAACAAAAAAACTTGAATTTTCTACGAGTTTCTTATCGTCGAAGTAAAATTGAATTATATTTGGAAATTACGAAAAATACACGGCGAAACTTTATGAGAAATGATGGTCAGAATATAAAATAATCGCTATATTTATTTTATTAATTATGAGATTGTTGCTTATTTTTACGCACGTTAGACAACTTGTTTAAAATAACACACGAAGAAAATATAGTAGTTCATTCAAGCGCTTGTGGAAAACATAGCTAATGTAATCAGATTGTACGAACTTTGAGTATTGAAGCATCGCAGAATATGATACAATGGTAATGTAACTTTACTCTGCAAATATTTAAAAAAAGCAGTAGGAAAATTGAAACCACACTGTCGCCCATGCTGGAGAGTCAGTCTTACCTTAAATGCCATGACTGTTGTTTACTTCTGGGTTGTCGTCTCCTGTGCTGACGAGCTGTGGTTCACTTGCGGAGTCGCGTAGCTTTTATACTCGGGTGCGGCCACGGCGACCTTGCAAGATGTGTTCCCGCCATTACCACTCCACACCCACCGCACCCCGCGTTGACCACGTCTCCTTCCGTCTTCTCCCCGCACACGCGTACCGCCGACGCTGGACTTGGTTTGGACAACCCTTACACTTGCGCCAGACTCTGAAATCCTGACCCTGACTCACGGAGATATCTCTCATCAGCGAAAGCTCTTCATTCGTTATCTTTCTCTCTCGCGTCTCCGTTCACACCTTCACTCTGGATGTTCATTGTTAAGAGTTTATTAACGAAACCGTTTTATAAATAAACTTTAAACTTTGCCAAAAAGGCAGTTACAAACTGAGTATGACCACGTGGAGGATAATAAACACAACAATAATATCAACAAATTTAGCCTGAAGCACTCCAAGCGCGACGTTGAGATTTTCTGGTTAAATTGGCGTCCACAGTCATACATGTCGACCATTAAAAACATTCTGGTTCTTTGAACATTAAACGTTCGTTTTTCACTTGACTTACACTGAAAACTCCTGGGGAAATATTATTTGCGCGTGTAATTAAACTACGTTATATCCTTTAAATCTTCTTTCATACCCCAAAGCCTCTATTATATTTCTTTCTATTTAGTTTCCCTCTTATATTTTTTCCATTTATTTTCCTTGGTAAAGAACTAAGGAAAATCTGTTCCGCAAGACTTGGCCATTAAAACGTTCTGATGCACCATCTACTCTCTTCGGATAATTCTCATTGATGTGTCTTCTATCCATATCCTTGGTTCGGCACTATTCCACTCCTGTTGAGAATGTATATCTATGACAATGTTTATTAAGTTTTAATGTCTATCTATTGGTTTCCAACAATTTTCTTGTATTGTATTCTTAAAAAATTTGCTTTCTTTCCCATTTATTTCACAATTTTTGGCATTTCTTCCCCCTTTTTTACCGCAACACATTCCATCTTCTTTTGCACCTATCATGTTGATGTATTGTCCGAAATATCCGTGACGTTATAAATGCCTATTATTTTCATCCCTTGCTTCAAATTTTCAAGTTTGATTACTGGCGCAGTCCTTTTCCTATTTGGATATCTGCTTCACCACCGCTGCCGCCAAGTGCCAACAACCTTGAAGTGTCGCTCCCCCGCCCTTCCTCTGGCGAAGCGGCGTTTCCGTGTCCGGCGATCGCCGTTGCTGCTGTCGCTCGCGGGCGTGGCTAGTGCGCGTGCGTGGTCGACCACCGTTCACCTCTTCTCAAGGCCCCCACTACTCGCACTCAGCAAGCCCTTGGACAACGTAGAGAGCACTTACTACTCTTCCGCCAGGAGTACACCAATGGTGCAAGTTCCTTTCGTTTCTTTGTCGTGCTTTCAATGACGGAAAGTTCTGACCACAACAGATCATTCGTTTAGTTTTTAACAAAACATTTATTATTTCATAGATTTCTTCATTTTCCGCAATTTGCTTCCGCCGAATATGTTTGCATATATGTGTTCATTGGATTGCGTCCATGATTAGTGTGAATCCTGTGTGTGGATTGTTTGAATCGTGTGACGATGAGTCGTCGAAACATACTACCATTATTATGGTAAATGAATTTCGTAAATATTTTAATTATATTGTAAATAACTGGGGATTTCTCTTCAATGTATGGGATTTCTTTTCAAAGTATTTATGACTACCGTAAACAATTTTCTATGTTAGTTGTAATTCCTTATCCAAGTATTTCATAATTTTTGCATTGGGGAGCCAGCCTGTGATTTTCACAAGTAGTCTCTATTTTTCATTGCAATTCTTCTTCAACATAATAAGGTGATGATTTATTTTCTTGTGCACGTTTTTAGCACATTTTTAGCACAAGTTGTTCAGTTGATTTCTACAAATCTTGTAGAGCAATTGCAAACTAGTTTCGGAAATGTGAATCTACTGAAGTTTTGAATATATTTGTAGTTGTGATAACTGCAATATATGTATTATTTAAGGGTTTCCGTTTAAAGAAATGATTTTGCATGGATTGAAAAAAAATTTAATGAACAGTATATAATCCTAAGAAGCTTGTTTTGAACATGTTTGTAAATGAGGTGAATTTATATATAAAAACCATAATACAGTACGTATAAATTTTGTTATATATAATGGTTTTATGCGTACTTTTCAATAATTGGTGGGTTTTTTAAAACTCAAAAATATATCCACTTTGTCTGGAGGCAATTTGTGTACTTCATTTTATGAAATCGAGGATATGTCATTATAACAACAATCTATTTGTAAATTAATCGAGAGAAAAAGTTCTCTTTGCCCTTGGAGAAGTTTGTATTCTCATAATGTTCATGCAATTGCGGAGTATCTTTCTTATTCTACCTTAATGTCATATTGCATGGAAGTCGTTATCTGGTTTCGTGGCATCGGGGTATCTGAAGGTTTTAGGATGCAGATACTAATTTCTTACTGCTTATAATTTCGCACTGCGTCTGCACGCTATGGTTGCGTCATGCTTTGAGGGCTATGGTCCCTGCGGCACGCAGCCTTGGTCGGAACTCTCACCTACGGAATTGAGGGAGAAACATCCACGATTCTCCGGTGTTTAGTTTATGATTGTTGTATTAAGTAATTAAAAAAAGATGAGATGAAATTATTTTATTAATGTACATTTCGCAACACACTCGGTGTTTCAACATCGACAAATTTTGAGAGTTTTTTTTCTATTTATTATTATTAGCATCATCGTTATTGGGGCTTTAGGGCTCGCCACCAACTAAGTGTTTAGAGCCCCTTGGATTTATTTTTGCGTTAGGATTTATTTGGATTTATGTACGTGACATGTGATTTACTTTATATCTATAAATGGCGTACCTTTCTGATGGAAAATTTCATGGACTTTCTTGCTTTTGTGCCGAAACAATTTTATAAAGGTTGTATTAACAATTTTTAAATTTTGTAAAGAATTTGTGGCTTTGCGCGAGGGAATACTTGATGTAACTCCGTTCAAATATTCCCTTTTGTTCAGCCAAATAAATAAATTGTATTCGATCTCAGAAATGCTTTTATTAGCGTTGACTAGTTTTCTTATTCATGGTGAATAATTGATTTGAAGTCAAGCAAGCAGGTAATACAAGAACAAACAGTTAAATCAAATAAGCAGTACAAAATGTGAATTAACGACTATTGAAAGCCGTGTGACAGACGTGCATACGTCAAACTTGCTTTTGGTGCGTGACTTGTAGCGTGGACCTCGGAGTAGCAGCGTGGAAATCTCCGCGGGAAGTAATACTCCAAGTGTGGCTGGTCCGGGTAACTTGGGCAGGCGTCGTCGCGTCCCGCGACGGCTTGGATCTCCAGCGGGCTTCAAGTTGTGGGAAGTGCCGTGCCGGATAAAATCTCGTCGGGCTCAGAATATTCCGACGAGATGAAGTTTGCTTGTAGCGATTTGTTCAGAATGTAGTTAATTGCAAGTAGAGAGCTTGTCAGAAATGGCTTCTGAACGACAGGATTACTTCGCAATTATTTCAAGTCAACAAACGTAGTTGATGCGTCTGAACTCATGCAAGTGATAGCAATTAATCAGAGAGCGAGAGCTGCGACTTGTACTCCACCAGACATATAGCATTAATGGTTGTTATTTTGTCTCATGGTGATAACTTTAAGCTGCGACAAGTGAACGTAGATATTCATATTAATTCTTGTTGGATAATGGCAGAAACGTCATGTGGATGATGCCATGATGTGCTATCATGTAATAAAGACGTGTAACGTAATTGCGTCATGTTGATTACGTTGTACTTATCCTTGTGGACGTACGTTCATTGACACCTCGTTTTGTAGGTTCCTTGTTTGCTCGCTATTCTTTGCTACTGTAGGCCTTGGCTCTTATGCAGAGGGCCGTGGCCGTGATGTGAAGAAGAAGACAAGATGGAGTGCGTTGTTGTGATTGCGCGCGAGGGCGACTTAAAAGGTTTGACCGCGGGAGATGTAGTCGGTACTTATTGTTACCGAAATATACTTGAGTTGTTACAAATTGAATTGTGAAATTAATTTTGTTTACCGTTACGAACAATTATTTTCTCTTTTCGCTAAGAAAATGTTTAATAATAAGCCAAATCCTGCTGTTGGCAGTTATTTTTATAAAGTCTTATTTATTTTGGTTTGTGAAGTGACGACAGAAAAGTAGCAGGAATTTCTAAAGGAAATATTTTCGTCGATAAAAATTGTTCTCCGTATTGGTTTTCCTATCTTCATTTAATACACACGTTCATATTTGAATAGTTAATTTATTGTAATTATTTTAAATAAATGGAATGGAGATTGACATTTTTGATGCAGCGAGCTGCGTTGATCCTGAAGGGTCTTAATTCTCAGGTGTAAAATATTTGACCTGTCGGATCCATTTTGGGGAAAAAAATCTGTATTCTATATACCAATAAGATATCGACCAATGTACCAATAAAATGTTCTGTATACCTATATGAGTTGGATGGCAATCACAAAGCGTACACTTTGATTTACAAACAATTTTGAAGGTACCAGAAAAATAGGAAAAACCGCCTGATCCGTAAAAAATGACCCAAATGCTGTGTAAATGTTTTTCTCCTGTGTACTTCTTCATGTGAGGGAAAATAATAATTCGCAGACGCGTTGAAGATGAATGAATAAAATTAAAAATAGAATATTGAATTTGAATAGTCCTGATGAAAACTGATCATGTAAGTTTTCTACAAATTTTTTGCCATTCTGCGAGTGCGTATGAATTGATCTAAAAAGTGAAAATGGTTTCAGGATGCTAACAAGAGCAGCTACCACTTGCTTAATAGCTGTATATACGATAATTAAGAATTTCTTTTGTTATTGAGTATTCTTTACATTTAAGAATTTGACCTTATATATATATATATATATATATATATANTATATATATATATATATAAATAAAATTTACGATGTAGATGTAATAAATGATATTTACTTGAAATGCACTCAGCGCGCATACTACGGTTATTCACTTCAGAAATATTAATTATTTTAATTAAAATGCAAGAGATGTCTCGTCAATACCTCATTCTTGTTCAGGAAAATCTTTTATAAATTTGCCTAATCTGTAGCGAGAACCGGATTTTTTTAATGGCTAAAATTACTTTTTCGTTCAATAGTATTATCACATATGTTATTCATTAAATAATTCGTTCTATGAAGACTACATCTGTATTCAGTCAATAGGGATTCCAAGCTAACATTTCTCTGTAGTCTTTAGATCTTTTTAATGCGTGGCATAATATTTTTTTCAGCCATCATTCTCCAACATCTTTTAATTATTGAGAAGCAATAATTTGACAATATCTTCGGAATATTTTCAAAACTGATTTTAACTGGTGCTATTCTTTCCATGTGATATACTCAATGGAAAGGAGAAATCTTTTGCTCTTTGATTCTCTTTGTAGTTTCCTTTGAATGAATCAGGAACATGTTTGTTTTTGTAGTTTCTTCGTAATTCCTGGAACTTCAATTTGTATTTAGAACAGTGTTATGCTGGAATTTTTTTATTTTACTTACGTTTTTTGCTTAGTTGCAATAGATCAAGTAACACTTTAAATTCTAGAGTTCTTAGCGTGGCCCTGACAGTGGCGGAGTAGTGATAGCTTCTTCGCTTCCACGATAGAGCTGGTGCTCAAACCCGAACCTAAATAGGTGGGGTTATCAGTTACGGTTTCCCTCACATACTTCAGGAACATGTGAGATCGGTATCATAAATTCCCTGCAACCCAACATTTTTCCTTACAAATTCGCCCTCCCAAGTCATGGTTAGGTGGAAGAGGAGACCAAATGGCCCGAACTTCGCCATGAAATAAAAAAATAGAATCAGTACGAGAAGATATTCTGAACATTTCCGAATAGTATCTGGTGTCGTCTATAGGCAACCAAATTTCTTCTGTCATTTTAGTATGAGGTAATCTGTAGTAGTAGAATCGTTGCAATAATTAGATAAAGCATGAAAATCCAGTTTTTAGTACCGCTTACAACATTGGTACCTCTCCTCCGCTCTCTAAAACTGCATTTTTTTTGAAGTGTGAAGAATAAGTGAATTTGTTTTACATCACGAATTTATTTTGAACTCCAGAAACTTACGTTCGTTTTGCACCGATTGCATATCAGTGGCTTATTATAATAGAATAAATCAATGTTTGCGTTAAAAGTTTCGTATTTTATGAAATTATGAATTACATTTAATCAGTGCACGTTTACTTTTTCGACTAAATAACTTAATTATGAGAAGTTTAGTATTGAGCTCATGTTGGTTACTAGACAGTGTGTTACATCCTTTTCTGTTTAGAGTGGTCACTTATTCCCCGTCCTTTTAAAATGAAATAATCATTTTGTTTTAAATATTTATGTCAGGTTGACGTAACGACCTCGTATAATCTTTGTCATATTAAACTATTATACTTGCATTGCTGCCATTGAACACTACTTGTATTTAAGTTACGTCGTTGATATTACGTTTATATGGAAAGCCGGTTCTTGTCTTCAAATAAATCATTCCTGGAATTCCCAATTGATATTCTAGAATCGTGAAACTTGCAAGGAAACGATTTATGTAGAACAGCCGCTTCTGTGTAGGGAAAATGAAGTATGTCTCAAGGTCGTTCGCGTTGAGTGCCGGTCTTGTCTGGTGTAAATAAATTTTACGGTCTAATGGTTCCGTTTCTTCTCTGCGGCGGCTTCTCACATCTTGGTGGAGTGGTCCGCGTTTTCTGAATCAAGTCCTCAATATTCGCGGGATTCGGTCCGGAGTAGAAATATTTCAATGAATGTGAAAAAAGAAAAGTATGGACAGTGCGTATTCATCAAACGGGAGACGTTTCAAGGATTTTTGATCGTAACCGTTATTCTGTCTTAGAAATGTTACCAATTTACAGGGAACAAAGAAATAACTAAGAGTGCCAAAAGCATATTTTCGTTTTGTGTATACTCCGTGTGAGTTCACGTTCTACTTGCGATAACCATGTTAAGGAGCTTTTTTTACAGCGGGTATTTCTTTACAAATGATTGAAATTAAATGTCTTTTAGCATGCAACTTAAAGCTTTTTTGGAAATCAATGACAACTTCAAATAAATAAGAATATAACTTTGTTATATCTTTAATACATTTAAAACGTGATAATGCCACATAAAATTGGTATGCTGAGAAACCAAGGAAATAGTCACTTAAACTTGGAAGTATTTATTACATATATTCACGGACGAATACATCACACAACTGCCACATCAATAGCTACAGTCGTGGTGGGCGCTATATAGAGAATTGCCAACTTAACATTTTGCTACATATAATAAGATGCCATTACATCTGGCACTATGGTGTAGCTCTTTGTTTTTCAATTCATTCAACTGTTTTTAGATGAACGCGAGAGCTGTCATACTACTGCACACGATCTCGAAATTTAAAGTATCATTCCTTTGCCTTGACTGTTAACGAGAGGCGCATTTGAATGGGAAATAAAATAGTTAAGATGCGCTCTGTAAATCTCATGCGTTTCAGATGTTTAAGATATCAATGACTCAATTCCCATGTATTATTTTGTTGTAAAAACCTATGAATTGTCCGAAGATGATTTTGATTTTGCAAACTTCTTCTTTAGCCATGGCATGAAAATACTTTGTTGAAATTCATTGTAGTGGATTGGATACTAAAAGGAGCTACTTCTACTTTCGCTCGTGAACTGTCGTAGATTGGACGTCTTTATGACATCATGGCAATGATTGAAAAACCTATTAAGAAACTGGAAGAAAAAGAGAACGAGGTAAAACGATTTCCTCTCACATGCATCCATATGCGATACGCGGATATTTTCTTCTTTATCTCTTTCTTTTTTCATTTGTTTTTATCTTAGATTCTAGATCAACCTCCCTACAACAATGTCATTACAGGGTTCTATTTTTATTAGTTTCCTATCCGAACTATCTTTTCTTGTCTATTGATATATATTACTCCTTTTCTATTCTATCTTCGCGGCATCCCGAATTGTTCCCACGTTTGTAACGTATTCTAAAAAATAAATTAAATTTAGCTTCATCTTCTATCATTTTTTCCTTGCTATCAAATATGCCCATACTCTTATAATCTACTAGTAATTTTTCTCGCTCCTCGCCATAAAAAATCACATTCCCAAGCACATGGTATTCATCTTCTTCGCATGGGCTCTAATGACCTTGTTATTGATGAGCCCTTAACCCCCCCCTCCCAAAAAAAAAAGCCACACAAACAATTCGACACTACATCCTTTCCAATCCTCTGTATATATGTGCTGAAATTACCATGGTCTGTGAGAAATTCCATGAAAATCTTATATGGTTTAATCCATTTTTTATTCATCTCTTTGAAGCATAATTATTGTCTTTGCTCTTGTGAAGATGGCAATTGGGTGGTCATTGTGCGGCCATTCGTAGTCACTTGAAATGAATGGCCGTTTGGCGCTGACTGATGGCCACTCTATGGCCATTTTTACTAGAGATATCATCGACTGAGAGGAATTCTCCAGAAAGGATTACAAAAACAACCTTCCTCATAGTTGATTTTTCTGATGTACATTCCTAATTTCATTTCTACGCAAGGTCTCTTCATGGATCTATTGACCCCGGTTTATTGTATTACGTTCTCCAGGGAAGGAGACTTCGTTGAAATGTGAGAAAGTTGAAATGGTATCAGTGCGGACCGCGATGTATTTTTCGAGTATTGTTTTCCCTCGTTGGGCTCTAATGACCTGGATGTTGACGAGCCCTAAAGCCCCNGATGTTGACGAGCCCTAAAGCCCCCCCCCCCCAAAAAAAAAAGTTTTCGCTCGAATGTATTTTAATATATGTTTCTTTTGTATATATCTGCGAAAAATCTGTGCAATTTATATTTCTTTCGCTGCCATTAATATTCATGTGTCGGATATTAAACTACTCTTCGACATTTTTATGTGGTTTAGACAAAATATGATTAAAGTCAACAGATAACCAAATAAACCATATCTTGGCTCGATATTAATTAAATTTGTTACATGATGTATACATTTGATAAGCAATGAGTTTTATTACGTAGTGTCTAAAGCGGAGTGAATTTGCTTCGCTACTTCAGAGAGCAACAGTTTGTTATGAGAGAGAAACAACCTCTTCGCCACAAAGCTCCTCACCTATGTGATTAACGTCGTCTAGAGCCTTGCTGAGCGGAGACGGGTGATGCAGGCAGGGCGTGTGAGCCTCCGACCCACCGATCTGTGGGTCTTGAGGTGAAGGACGGCTTGTTCTCTCCTGTTCCATTGCTGGGCAGGAAATAAAGTGCGAGAATTACGTTCGCGCTCCTCGTCGTTTAGTCGCACCTTCACTTCGCTCTCAAACCTTGAACCTTCGTTTACCCTTTTGAGTGTCCGGCACCGGACTTGATTAAGGGCGCCTTGATTTTCAATCCGCTGCATTGCGTCTCATGTTGGCAACGTTGCACTGAATACTTGATAATATGTACTAAGAATATTGTTTTGAAAGAACTGTTAAGTCTTGTTTGTGTTATTTCTTTGACAACCTAAGATGAACTTATAATTTTTCAATAGCGTAAGAACTTTTGTAATATATGCGTATGTATTATTCCAATAACTTCTTATAATTCAATGACTTAATTATTTTATCCTTTTTATACCACCGTGAAGTCAAATAATTTATGTGAAATTATTTGGATAGTTTGGGAAGGGTAAGTGTAATGCCGTTCTAGTCCAGCGTGTTTCTTGAGCAAAATTTTAAAATGTCTTAGTTTTTCTAAACCATTTTATGTCGATTTCTCCAGGGAGTAATTCTTATATGTTATAAAAATCACGAAAATGTATATAGTTTAACGATAAAGTTGATAAATGGTTCTGTCCAGAAAAATATGTTCTTTTGTCATGTTCTGTGATGGAATGCTGTTATTCGAAGGAAACCAACATTCCAAAAGATTCAAAATAATCCTGACTATTCAGGCCAAGTTTTCATTATCTTAGAATATTTCCGATAAATATTACAGAAGGAATTATTAGAATTTATTCACACTAGTGAAAACTCGAAATTGTATCCTCACAGACTGGACTGTTACAGTCACGATAATTTGGAATATCTTTGAAAGGGTGGATTTTTGCGAAGAAAGTAAATGAGAATCAAAACAGTTTCGTTTCTCTACCGAAATCAGGGGTATCACTCATACAGAATTTACAATATCGTTCCAGTTATTAAAAGAGAACAGTTGGTTTATTGCATATATACTTGTACATTTGTTAACTAGACGTATAATTACATGAAGTAATAAAAAAAATTAACCATGGTAGGCTTTGCCTAATCCCAGACCAACGGGACCGGCAATGGCATGTCCTAATCCCAGACCAACGGGGCTGGCAATGGCATGGCCGAATCCCAGACCAACGGGGCTGGCAATGGTATGGCCTAATCCCAGACCAACGGGGCTGGCAATGGTATGGCCTAATCCCAGACCAACGGGGCTGGCAATGGTATGGCCTAATCCCAGACCAACGGGGCTGGCAATGGTATGGCCTAATCCCAGACCAACGGGGCTGGCAATGGCATGGCCGGTCAGGGGGGCCGCGATGGCGTGGGCGGCCAGAGGAGCAGCAGCGATGGCGGGGGCGGCGATGGCCTTGGTAACGACGGGGGCAGGGTGCACACCAGCTTCACGGTGGACCACAGCGTTGAAGCCGTGGATGGGGTCAGCGGTGTATTCCACGGTACGACGAGAACCGTCGGGTTCAATGAGGCTGTAAGCTCCTTGGACGACATCGCCATCACGGGTCTCCTGTTGGCCCTTGCTGTCACCAGTCAGAGCATCTTGCACGTCGTAGGAGAAGCTGTACTGAGGATGGGGGTCGTATGTTTCGACAGGAGCAGCTACGCTGGCGATGGCGGGGGCAGCTGCGATAGCGGGAGCGGCGACAGTGGTGATGGCGGGGGCAGCGGCAATGGCGCGAGTGCCCAAGCCATAACCGCCGATGGCGGGAACGCCCAAGCCGTAACCGCCGATGGCACGAGCGCCCAAGCCGTAACCGCCGATGGCACGAGCGCCCAAGCCGTAACCGCCGATGGCACGAGCGCCCAAGCCGTAACCGCCGATGGCACGAGCGCCCAAGCCGTAACCGCCGATGGCACGAGCGCCCAAGCCGTAACCGCCGATGGCACGAGCGCCCAAGCCGTAACCGCCGATGGCACGAGCGCCCAAGCCGTAACCGCCGATGGCACGAGCGCCCAAGCCGTAACCGCCGATGGCACGAGCGCCCAAGCCGTAACCGCCGATGGCACGAGCGCCCAAGCCGTAACCGCCGATGGCACGAGCGCCCAGGCCCAATCCGGCGATAGCGGGAGCGCCCAAGCCCAAGCGTCCAATGGGGGCTGCTGCGATAGCTGGTGCACCCAGGCCTGCTCCTATGCCGAGACCAAGTGCGGGACCAGCGATGGCGGGGGTGACATAACCCCGTGCGGCGAGGGGAGCGCCGGGGGCGAGGACTGCCGGGGCGCCCGTGATACCTGCCTTAGCCACAGCCACCAACGCGGCGAAGACGATTACCTGTTGGCGAAGTGAAACAACTTAAGAATACATGAAACATAAAATTATCGCTACTGTGGTTATTGAACGTGAATACCGTATCTTGAACGTTGGAGGCGGAGTCGAGGGGTCAATGTATTATCATATACTAAGATCCTGTCTATGCGCTGACGTATATTGTGATTTTTGTTCCCACCTTCCTGATTATTTTTTTAAATCCTTGCGATGTTAATTATGCTAAATGGGAACAGCTTGAAAAGATAATTCTAATAAATATTTAGTTCGTCAGGGAGTAATTTCGTTTTCTGTTGCTTCCAATTATCGGTACTATCATTTAGTCATTTTCATATTTCTCTTGAAGTGAGTTCGAGAACGACTGGAATTTATGAATAATGCACCTAACTATGAACGCTTTATGAATTATATGTCATTGAAACTACATATGTCCGTACTAAAAAGTGGTACTATATTAGTTTGTATTCAAAATATTTTAGTGTATAATTAATATCAGAAACATAAAAATTCATTCACTTTTCTTTCGTCCACAAATACGAATTTTATTATTTACGTTAATGTTCTGGAAGGCGATAAAACGTAAACGATTGAATGTAATTATGTACTACATCTTTGATTAGCCGTTGCCGTGCCCTAAAGGCCCCCCCCCACCCAAAAAAAATCTTTTTATTGCAAATCTCGATGGAATAGAACTTGGACGAAAAGAATATTTCTTGTCTGACATTAGTATAGGATGCAATATGGCGCTTTTCAAATAACTTTGAAGCATGTCGAAGTAATATGTCGTATTTGTAATGATATTACTGCATTGAATAATTTTTGTGGAGTAAATGGGGACAACCGACTACATTTTTGTAGAAAAATTAATGCGAAGAAAATAATTATAATAGTTTTTTATAATTCTAAGTATTTCAAGTGACAGTTTCCGACCGATCGCTTTCTCAGTGCTCTCCTGAGTGCACACTTTACGAAGTTTTGTTCCCGCTCGGTCGATGGCACATGTGAGAAATGCAACTCATTTTTGTGAATATTCCTTGTGTCTTGGATTTCTGTTAAAGTTGGATGTTTTGCAAAAAAATTGTTTGCATTATATCTCGTAGATTTGCGATAATGTTTTTTTGTGTTATTAACTACTGGTATACTCGTACGTGTAATGCTATTGTGTCATTTTTTCTGAAAGTCATCTCTTCTTAATTCTCACTTGAAATGTGATTTTTCTTCCTTCGAGTGGGAGTGTGAATTTTGTTCCTTCGATACCTCCGAGTGTGAGTACAAGATAGATTTTATTGACTTAATAATTTGTATGAAATGCTGACATCACTTTTTTCGCCACTTTTTTGCCTTTTTGTTATTGTAATCGAAGTTGTAATATATTTAAACGTAATAAATTACGTTTTTCGATGAACACTTAACATAAGTATTCATAATTTTGAGTAGTAAAAGCATTAGTGATGTCACGTCATTGGTTTTAATTAGTTGTAGATATGACCAAATATCTTCAAATTTTCACCAAACGCGAAATAAAAAGTAACGAATTTCTATTCCTTTTTTATATAAACTTGGTTGATGGAAGTATAACTATAATTGAATTAGATGTTCCTTTTTCTAACAAACACATGTGAACCAATTCATGAACTTTTGTGATATCTACGACCAGTTGTGAAAAATATTTCGTTTGTTTACAAACACCTCATTCTGGGAGTATTTGAATGTTCTCAAATGATTTTTCGTCTTCTCAGAATTAAGTTTTATGTCTATGGACTACTATCTCATTGAGAGCTTCCTGTTTCCTCCACTGGCGTCGGTGCGGTGGTTTTGTTCCCCCTGCGAGATACATCATTGCATATAATGTTCGAATTTATTAGTATTGTTGCTTGGCATTTCGATTTTTTCCTCCTTTTCGAATCAGCAAGTAAAGCGTCATGCACGACTTGTGTGTTTTACTTCATTAGTATTCTGTGTTTTCTACCCCATTAGCATCCTAGCATTCATTTAAATTTCTAGGAAATTTTCTCTCAACTTTTAATAGTTTGCGTGTTATAAGATTAAATGGGCGTGTGAACGAAAATTTATACTAAGTATTCTCAAGCTGCGACTGTCGATGGATTCTATCCGGCATGGGACATCAGACAAAAAGTTCTGGCTTCCGAAGTTTAGACTTTACTTGTCACTATAAAGAAAAGTTATTTTCTTTAAATTTTTAAGAAATCTTAATTATAATTTTTGACGAGTCACTTCATAGAATACGGAACTTAATGCGTAGGCTTTTGTGTGTTTGAAATCGATTCAATTTTTGGATCGGTTTTGTACCAACTTCCAATTTACGTCCTCCACAAACTGCTTCTTTACAAAGTACTTCGTATTTTTGAAGAACCTACTACCGATACCAGCTTGGATATCATATATGAATTCACGATATTGTCTACATTTCGTGTTCTCTGAAATTCAACCAAATAATTTTGGAATACTTTTTGAATATAAAATATAAGTAATTACATTTTCACTTAATTCTCGAATAAATCGATATACAATGTCGGATTTTAGAGTTATACTTCATAGATTTATGCAAGATTTATGTCATTGCCATACCTTGTGTTCTGTTGTAAACATATTTTGTTTCTTTTCACTACAATCTGATAATCATGTATTGAAGTCTTCTGGTTCTGGAAACCTTGATGTGTAGAAATTATGTAAAATAATGTACGCTTTCACACGAATTTCGGTGACAAAAAAAATTGTATTCAGGAGTTTGAGTCCTTCAGTATTTTCATCTTAAAGAAGCAAGCTGCGCGTATCGCCAAACGTTAAAATTAAAAAAAATTGCGCCGAAGATATACTTTAGGAGAGAAGCTGACGACCGAAGATGACTGAAGCTTGTCGCTTACCTTGCACACCATCGCTGCTCGAGTTGTCGCTCCCAGTGGATGTGCAGAGGGTCCAGAGATGTGAATGTGCAGTATGAGCAAATTGCTCTCTTTTTATGCAAGCGCGCCCCACCGCCTTGCCCGCGTGCACGCACCGGGAGACGCGTGGTGCAGGAGCACGCCACGCCCCGCCGTCGCCCGTACCGTCTCGACCCGTCTTGTCCTGTCCTGTCCAGCGAGTTCGTTGGTAGTCACCTTTCATCCACTTGGGCTTCTGACATTTCTCGTGGTTCCGATATTCTCCTTCCCTAATGGGGTCGGCTGTGGGGCTACGTCGGGAGATTGGCACGCAAACGATGTCGTTTGAAATTGTATATGCCGCGATCTAAAAGTCGAAAATTGGACGGAAATCCGGAAGTGAGTGTTCATTCTCGGTATCTATTTTGGCTATAACGCTCTTGCCCAGTTACTCTTTTTTATTTTCTTCAAATATTTTTTCCGAAATACGTGACTCACGCGCGAAGTTTTCAATAACTGGTATGTCTCCTGAAACGTTCTAGAAACTCACTCTTTGAAAATTCAATTCGAATTTTCACTTCTTGATACAGTGTCATCAACGTAATTGTTTATTACGTTATGTTACAGTTTCTTGAGATTTGGTTTTTACAAAGTTTTAATGTACATAGATTTTTTATCTGTGTGAAGTTTATTTTATCATTTTTTCTTTCAATTTTTCCCATTTTTATCCCATCTTTTCACGAATCCGTCAACTTTTCTCCATTTTTGTATCCTTGTGTTCCCTCGGTTGGAAATGACGGAC
Source organism: Laupala kohalensis (assembly GCA_002313205.1). Lineage (NCBI taxonomy): Eukaryota > Metazoa > Arthropoda > Insecta > Orthoptera > Trigonidiidae > Laupala > Laupala kohalensis. The sequence goes on along the minus strand of NNCF01129922.1, from coordinate 186,820 downwards.
TATGCTCGGAATTGAGCATTTATTTCATTTGACATATTTATTAAAAGTTTTCTGACCTCTTACATAACCTTTATATTAAGATTTGTGAGTGCTCTAATGACCTAGACTAGATGTGTTCGATTCCAGAGGTCCCCAAGAATATAGAAATGTTGTTTGTTGGTGTAATATGAATAGTTTTTCATGCCTTCCATGAAAACTCTGGTCAGTTGTTTGTATGATTCTTGGATGATGACTTACCTTCTTTATTACTTTCGTTAAACTGTCCTCCGGTTATGACAGACCGTTGGTTGTTCATATACCGTGTTATAAGCTATGTTAGATAAAATACAGGTTCTGTGTTTGTCTTATAAAATGATAAGACAAAATTATTTGGGGAAAAATCAAGTTCATGGTAAAGGTCAATAGAAATGAAATTTTGTATACGAATAGTTGCAAAGACAGCTTTTTAATACGTACCTTTTTGTGTTACTTGATAGTTTTCTTGATATTCTTGTCGTGTGTTGGAAAGATTTTATCCTCATTGACGAGGATGTTAATAAATGATACTCTCTGAGGCACAACTGTGGGATGTTTTTGATGTTCGCATCACGAGAATATAGAATTTGTTTCTCAGCACATTAAATCGTAGCCTTGACTGATCTTGCACGGTCCTACAGCGTGAGATAAATCATGGGACCTCCGTTTAAGACGCATGGGACCTCCGATTCTATATTCTTCGTTGTTTGTTTCTTGATAAACGTTTGTTTTAATGATACCATTTTTTCATTCGTCCAGCGTCTGATTGTTCAGATCAAACATTGAAAGTAAATAAGTTGGGCGATCGGTTTGCGCATTTAATTTTTGGATTATCGTTCCTTCTAAATGTGAAAATGATCTTATTTTTAAGTTATTGCAAAGCATATTTGCAAAGTCAAAGGCCTTTAAAAATATATGTGTGAAAGTGTAGTCTTGTTGTATAATTTGAAGGAAGCAACGCTTATCCCTTTACTAAAACCAGGTAAGGACAAAACGGAAATCAGTAGTTATTGAAGCACTTCCTTGACGAGTTGCGTCGGTAAAACTCGGGAGAGAAATTATCAACCGACGTCTCGTGTGGTATCTTGAACGGCATAACATGCTGAGTAGATCTCAGTGTAGTTTCAGGAAGTTCTATTCCACCTCGTACTTCTCCTGGATTCAGCAATTCCAGATGCTTTCGGTCGAAGACGACATCTCGGAATATTCTTTGACATCGAGAAGGCTTATGATACTACATAGCGTCATGACATTTTAAAACAACTCTTTGCCGTCGAAGTGAGTCGGTCCACGTCCTGACGGTGGTATACAGAGAAGGCTCTCAAGTATTTCTTTTTTTGTACTTTCCTTCTCTAATTACCTACTTTTTCACTTTCATCGCTTTTTTCTTCTTTACTATTCTTGGCTATACCTGTTATAGGGCGGACTTAGAAGACGGCCTGCGGGCTCACGACGGAGTCGCTGTGCTCGTAGACGCTTCAGTCTATGCCAAAGAAGTATCTATATCAAGCGTCTTTCAGACCGTATGTATGAGGGTGAGAATACCATCCCTTACATTGAGAGTTTGTAATATTTACGTCTCCCCGGGCAGTCATTGACGAAGAAAGATCTTGCCGGTCTGATGGACCAGTTTCTTTCCCCATTTCTTATAGTCTGGGACTTCAATTCCCATAATTCGATGTGGGGTTTATCAAACAACTGCCCAAAATGCGATATCGTTTAAAAACTGTTAGATACCCAAGATATAGCGCTCCTTAACACGAGCCACTCCACCCACTTCTGTACAGTTTCCCGATCTTTCTCGATGCTAGTTTTAGCCATCTGCATTTTCTCTCTTTCTCCACTCTTAGACTGGACGGTTCTCGACGATCTGTATAGGAGTGACCACTACCCGATTCTTATACATTTTAACGTCTTTTGCCCCTCGGTTTTACGCCCCTCTCAGTGGATTTTGAAAAAAGTAGACTGGGATGTGTTTAAATGCAACATAAACCTTTGCGATGAGTCTTTCGCCAATGTGGATGCTATGGCAACCCATTTCACCAATGCGATTTTAAAACCCGCTGACGTTGCCATCCCAAAATCATCATGTAATCCAAGATATTGTCCAGTTCCATGGTGGAATTCGGGTTGCGCAAAAGCGGACAGCGCTAGAAACAAAGTTTTAGCGCGACTTAATAAGTATCCCACTGTTGATGTTTTAATCTCATCGAGTTTAAAAGGTGCAGAGCCAGAGCAAAACGAATTCTTCGAGAAAGTAAGTCGTCCTCCTGGAAGGCTTACATTTTATCTCCCACAAGACGTACTACATCATCAGTCACATGGCAGAAAGTTCGGAAGATCCAAGGTACGTGGTCTTCTTTTTCCATCCCTGGTCTCAGTATCAATGGACGGGTCGAAACTTCGCCCGAAGTCATCGCAGAGTAACTTGCATCGCACTACGAAAGAGTCTCTAACTCCTTCGGTTTTTCTCCAACGTTTCTTCAACGGAAAGCTCGCGCGGAAAAGTGTTGTTTGGATTTCTCCAGTTGCAGAAACGAGGAATATAACATTTCTTTCTCTATGACGGAGCTTACCCCTGCGTCTTCGACAGATACAGCCTCCGGTCCTGATCAAATACATAACGCGATGCTAAAACATCTTCCAAAGATAGGCATAAAATTTCTTTTGAAGTTATATAACTATTTGGAATGAGCATACCGTCTCTGCTCAATGGCGCGAGGCCATAATTATTGTACTTCCGTTTGTATTAAGTAAATATCTCGTGGCCATCTTTTTTGACTTCGCCAAGGCTTATGATACAACCTGGAGGTACGGAATCCTACGCACATTGCACTCGTGGGGATTCCGAGGCTGTTTTTTCTGTTCCTGGAGAGCTTCCTATTGCAACGCTCTTTCCACGTTCGCCTCGGTACTTATTTGTCATCGAGTCATCCTCTGGAAAATGGTGTCCCACAGGGTTCAACCTTGAGCGTCACTCTCTTTGCCATAGCAATAAATAGCATTGCGTCAGTGGTACGTGAACAGGTACATGCGTCTCTCTTTTTTGACGACTTCACCATCTATTGTTCGTCTATCAGCATCTCTGCCATCGAGAGGCAACTGCAATTGGTTTTAAACCGTTTACACGAGTAGAGCATGTCTACCGGCTTTAGTTTTTCTGTAACCAAGACATGCATTATGCATTTCTGTAGGATATACCATATCCATAATGATTAGATCTTTTTCTTGGGGGCCAACGTCTTCCATTTGTTGACTCTGCCAAATTCTTGGGTGTCACATTTGACCTCTCACTAACTTGGCGAAATCACATCCGAAAACTACAATCCCGGTGTAATTCTTTCCTCAACCTCCTTCGCTGCTTAAGCGCATCATCAGGGGCCGACTGCTGAATTCTCTCTTTGAGCGGGAAGATTTATGTCTACTGAACACCGGGCAGATGACGCACTTCGCATTAAACACGGGGTCATGGACTGCTATAGACCTATCAGTTTGCTCTCCTGAAGTTGCTGATATCTTTCATTGGAAGGTAGAAGGTGATCTGCATGGTAGCGACCATCGTCCTATCTGGTTGTCCTTGCAGGAACGTGCGACTATTCCCGAAAGCAAGCCACAGAAATGGATACTCAGTAAGGCTAATTGGACAGAGTACCGTTCCCTGTCTGTCTTCAGGGAAACGGGTAGTGTCCAAGAGAGGTAGTGTCCATTCCACCCTGGACAACTTACTTCTCCTGGAATCAGCAATTCAAGATGCTTTCGTCCGAAGACAACATCTCATCGGAATATTCTTTGACATCGAGAAGGTTTACGATACTACTTGGCGTCATGGCATTTTACAACAACTCTATGCTTGGGGATTTAGAGGACGTCTTCCTCTGATGCTCATGTCCTTTTTGGATCAACGTTCTTTCCGCTATAGAATTGGAAGAGAAACCTCGGATCTCCTTTATCAAGAGAACGGTGTTCCTCAGGGCTCAGTCTTAAATGTCACCTTATTTGCAGTGGCCATAAACAGCATAACGTCTACTGTAAAGAATCCTGTTTTACACTCTCTTTTTGTCGATGACTTTGCTATCTTTTGTTCATCACAGAGTGTCACAGGTGCGGAGCGACAAATCCAACTCGTCCNAATAGATTATACCACTGGTCGAAAACGACAGGTTTTCGTTTCTCTGCTGAGAAAACACGCTGTGTTCTTTTCAGTAGGAGACCAAGCCTTCTGGCAGAACCTCACCTCGCCCTGGGGAACAACGTTCTCAAATTCTATCCTTTTGTGAAATTGTTAGGTCTGATCTTTGATCAGAGATTGGATTGGATTGAACATCTAACAGACCTACGAGCAAGAACATTAAAATTTCTGAATTTATTAAATTGCCTCAGTAACAGGGAATGGGGCGCTGATCGTTACTCCCTGCACCAGTTTTATCGAGCATTCATAAGATCTCGGCTCGATTATGGCTGCGTTGTATATAGCTCTGCTCGTGCAAGCTATTTAAAGAAGTTGGATATTGTCCACCATGCAGGAATTCGACTAGATACGGGAGCATACCGCACTAGTCCTATTCCGAGTTTGTATGTCGAGAGTGGCGAACCATCACTTTCCCACCGGCGGCAAATCTTTATGCTACGATACTTTTTCCACTTGCAAACTTTACCCGACAATCTGGTGCACAACGCTGTTTTTCATCCATCTTCTTCTTCCATCCGTTTCTACAACAACAGACTCAGAGCAACCAAACCTTTTGGATATCGCTCCAAACAAATTTTGGGAACCTTAAATATACGCACACCTAATGTCATACATCAAGGTAAGTCTCGCCCTTGGGCTTTGCACAAGCCGAAGATTATTTTCGATCTTCTGCATCATGACAAGAAGAACACTCCAACTCCGATGTTGAGGGTATACTTTCAGCTAATACTCTACAAACACCGGGTCCGTATCCCTGTGTTTACCGACGGGTCGAAGCAGGCTGATGGTGTCGGCTGCTTCGTGGTATTTTCCCGTGAGACAAGTGGCTACCGTCTAGGCGACTTGTGCAGTGTTTACACTGCTGAGTGCTACGCCATATTGCGAGCATTGCGATCAACAAAGTGCTCCCGCGGATCACATTTCCTGATTTGTTTTGATTCGCTGAGTAGTCTCCAAGCAATCCAGAACATGTATGCAGCTGATAAGCTGATCCAGAACATCCAGGATGTACTTTTCTCACTGCAAAGTGATGGAGAGAACATAATGTTTTGCTGGGTTCCCGTACACGTGGGTATCACTCGAAATGAAGAAGTCGTTTCCGCAAAGACGGCGTGCCTCAGGAATCGCGTGGATTTCTCCACGATTCCAAAACGAGATCTAAATTCCGTCATGATAAGGATTCTGAGTGAATGGAGCAATGAGTGGTTAGCTGTTGAAAGGAATAAGCTGCGACTTATCAAATCTTCTGTTAAGTCAAGGAGCAGTTCCTGTAGGCCAACCCGGCGCGACGAGGTCCTGCTGACCCGCCTGCGCATATGACATTGTCCTCTCACTCATAGGTATCTTNGTATCTCTTACTACTTGATGATGAACCCGTTTGTGAGGAGTGTAGCTGTTCTCTGACAGTGCGTCACCTACTAACTGATTGCAGAAGATACTCAAGTATACGGAGACGAATTGGTCTGGCTGCAGATTTACCAACAATTCTCGGAAATGAAACGGTTAATGTTAATAAACTATTGAATTTTATGAGTAGATCGGGGATCCTCCCGCTAGTTGTCGGGAGGGTTTAAAATTTTCATTCCCTTTTCATCTTTACTGTCTTCTTTGTTTTCATCGTTCGTTTTGGTAATTCGAAAATATAATATTTAATAATTTTTTTTGCGAAATGATGTATTGGTATTCTGTTTTCTTTTCTTTCATCTTTCTATTTAGATATTTGTTGATTTCAGGAGGGTTTTTTAGTGGGTATGGTCGAGATATTCGGCGAGTCCAACACACGGGGAAGAGTCATTACGGCTCTTCTCTATAGTGTGAATCTGCATTTTTCCCTACTTGCATGGACTCTAATGACCACGATGTTGACGAGCCCTAAAGGTCATTAGAGCCCATGCAAGTAGGGAAAAAAAATGCAGCTTCGCTCTTCTCTATGGTCCGAAACTGCATTTTTCCTCACTTGCATGGGCTCTAATGACCTTGATGTTGACGAGCCCTAAAGCCCCTCCCCCGCCCAAAAAAAATCCCGTTCAAAGAGTTCAGCAGGACTTAAAAGTAAAATTCATCATCAAAATGTAAACAAACCATTCTTTCTTTCGACTGTATGCCATTGAAGTTAATGTTTGCACTTTGACTCTTTTATATAAAAAAGTTTTTTTTTCGGATCTACAATGTAAAATACATTTGTGCAATACGTGCTGCTTCATTTCACTTCAAACATTATAATCGGTTTTATTAATATCGTTGGATTTGTCGAAACGAAGTTTACTAAAACGAATTAAATATTGCACTTATGAGTACCTTTAAGAGCTTGGTGCATTCATTCGTTAGCAGTTTTTTGCTCCAATAGTGAAATTATATTTATTCAGACTTATTTGTATGATCCTATTGTCTTCCACGATTCTAAAGGAACAGTTCTTCGGCATCGAAGTTTATCTCCCTTCACAACAGATTCGTGTAAGGTCATTGCGTTTTATCAGTTATCTAGATTTGAACATCCTTCTTGTTTACTTGGGATATAAAATTCCCTTTGTATTGAAAAATTCCCTTTGTCTTCGACTTTTATTAAGAGAGTCCTTATATGACGTTGGTTTCATTTCAGTTGTTTATATTGCACTTCGATCGAATAATTCGCTTTGGTATTCAAGTTTCAGTTTACGTTTGTATATAAAGGTTTTTCTGTTGTATTACATTTTGTTCTAATTTTTTCTATCATATTTGGTTTTCTCAAGGCAAGTCAAGTCAAGGGTGCGTAGGGGAATTTATTATTATTTTAATTTTCTGCCGGGTAAAAATGTATTTTCACATTTGTGAGAAATTTACACGTTTGTGAGAAATCTCATTATGTGCTTTGAAGTTGCGAATTCAATTATTAGCTTCTTTGGAAATAACCATATATTGGCAACATGAACACATAACACATAAATTAGTATATTTACGAATTTCAAAAATCGGAAAAAATAAACGTTTTAAAATCTATACCCGTACTTGACAAGACGTATGTCTAAAGATGTGCAATTTGACACGAGAAAATGTGTAAGAAGTAAATGGTTTTAGTGTTTTCATATTCCCCTATAATTCGATTTTTCGAGGGCTCTTCGTTTAATATTTTGGAATGTGTTATTATCAATCGTTGTACTCCTAGCTTATTAATGACGCTCTTAATTTTGGTTAGTGATATTATCAGCAATTTCACTGTTCTACCACTATTCGCTTAATAACAGGCACGTTGAACTCTACCTTGTATGAAAGAGTTCCGAGTTACAAAAGCTTTTTTTTTCGCGTACACGTACCTTGGTTTCGCTGCGCTTGTTATCTCTTTCTTCTTAGTCTTCAGAAATGCTTCGTGGAGTGGATTATATGTGATAGCATTACAAACTGAGAAACATATTCGTGTGGTACGGTGACATGAAACCTATCCCCGAAAGTTTTTTATGATTTGATTGTTTCTTTCCTAGCTTTCTCAAACTATATGATTAATTCCCCCTGGGGGCTTAGTTTCGACTGAGTATGGGTTTGGCGAACCCACGGCCCCGTTCTCTTTCCTGATCTCCCTTGGTCACCTCTTGTTCTTTTCGATCCCGACGCCATTAGGGCTAGGGTATCTTTCATTTTCCTACCTCGCCCCAGGGGACTAACATCTATTAAGTACGTGTTTGGGAAACACGGGGCCCCGAGCTGAGTCTGGCATTGCTTCCACTTGCTTGTGCCAAGCTCCTTCCTTTCTCTTTTCTGACCTTCGTTGGTCACCTCAGTTCTTTTCGATCCTGACGCTATTAAGGTTAGGGTATCTTTGATATTCCTCATTTTCTGTCATCTTTCTCATTTTTCGTCCTTTCCCTCATTTTTTGTCCCTCCTCATTTTTTTTCCTCCTCTCTTTTAATTTTTTGAAATTTGGTTTTGAGATATGTTTTGGTATGTTGTAAATCAGGAGGGATTTTTAGTGGGTNCATGAGCCGTAACCCCCCCCCCCCAAAAAAAAAAAAAAAAAAAATTCCATACGAGAATGCTTTCATATTCATGTCACGAATCAACGGAAGCTTACGAAAGGTATCACTTTTTTATGTGTTTAAAGGTCTAAAGGTCTCGTTGGTTCGTTGAAAAGTTTAAAAAGGTAAAGAAACGGAAAGACGATGCTTGAAACAATAACAAGCAAGCAGGCGTTAAAATTACTTGATTGTAATAATTTGGGAGAGTTCCCTGTAAATTGCGTACGCTATGCTACACCTAATCGCAGAAAAGGTTTCGTATCTTTGAGAGACATAATGGAAATGTCAACTGAAGAGGGAATTGTTTCAGAATGGAACGCTGACGGCGCAGTTGACGTGAGTCAAATCATGAGGAGGGTAATGGTTTTACTCAGAAGACGAATTGCTAATTCGTGATATTTGACTGTCCTAAGCTACCCAAAGATCTGTAGGCTGGATGGCTTAACCTGCCGGTGCGTCCCTTTATTTCGAATCCTCTGCGCTGTTTGTGTCAGTTCTGGGAAATGAAACTGTTAATGTTAATAAACTATCGAATTTAATTTGTAGATCGGGGTTTCTCTGACAGGTTCTCGGGAGGATTTAAATTTCCCTTTTTCTTTCTTCTTCCTTGTCATCTTTCCTTTCTGTAATTTGAAATTTAGAATTTTTTCTTTGTTACGATAAATTGTATTGTGCAACTGTTTTCTTTTTATTTCCACTCATTTTTGTATTAAGACATTTGTTGAATGTAGGAGGGTTTTTTGAGTGGGAATGACCGAAATATTCGGCGAGTCCCCCACACGGGGAAGAGTCGCTACGGCTCTTCTCTATGGTGTAGTCAGTACGGCTCTTCTCTATGGTGCGATACTGCATTTTCTTGTACCTATTGAATAACCTTGTCGTTGACGAAGCTTTAAGCTCCCCCATCCCCCCCCCCCACTCCACACGCACAAAAGTTACTAACGTCTGAAAATATGTGTAGGATTCAATTCCTATCTGATTTTGTCACTAGTCTTTATTTGTTGCACTGATTTGTGAATCGAAAATCACAATCAAATGGATGCTTTTGAAGTGTTCAGTAGGCTTGCGCACATGTAATATGTAGCTACATTTGAAATGATTCGTACATAATGTTATATTTGGGTCAAGTAACTGACACGTGCTGTGAGAGGTCATCGACATGTCTCCAAAGAATATTTTTAGTTGTTAGTTTTCTAGACAAGGACAATTTTACTGCGTTTGATATATTTTTCTATTATGTTTTTGTTTATATTCGTGTACAATGAAGCTTTATTTGAAAGTGTTTGGCTGTAGAATGCTGAGCAGAATCCAGACATGATCATTTTTAATATAGTTTATAATCCTGTTGTTTTAAGTACAGTTAAAAAATTATATAAGTACAACTTTTATATATATTGTTATTTCATCCGGGTCCGCTATCCGGAAAGAGGAATAGACTTAAGATTTGTTTCACATTTTTGTTTGATTTCATTCTAATTGATTTGATTATTTAGAAATTAAAAGCCTCATTTTTCAAAATTCTGATGCTTGAAAGGGGAAGTTTCAACAATAGTTGTTCTTAATTGAAGCAAATTCGAGGAATTAATTGAGATGGACTTTTTTTTTGCTTGTCGTCAATATTAATTAATGTTTGAATTAATTGTTTACAATCCCTAATGGCGCAAGGAAAAAATAAAAAAAATAAAAAAAATGAATTAATATTTAGGATGTAATTCAACCGGAATCAAAGTTTAATTTTCGGTATTTAGGAATATCGTCAAAGTAAAAAAAAATTAAAAAAAATAACATTAGTGAATAGTATTGTTATGTTTTGTCTGAATTGGCTCCTCCCACAAGTTCTCGGGAGGGTTTGGATTTGAATGTTATTCCCCCCACCCCCTGTTTTGATTTTACATTTTCTCTCAGTCTCTTCCCGCCCCCGTAATATATAT
>NNCF01129922.1:135175-176281 GCA_002313205.1 Laupala kohalensis | reverse complement strand
GGGTTTTTAGTGGGTATGGTTGAGTCATTCGGCGAGTTCCACACGCGTGGTGAGTCATGCTAGCTGTTCTTAGTGCATTTTCCCTACCTGTACAAAATTTTAGGGCTCTAATGAACTCGTCGGCGAGCCGTAAAGCCCCACACACAAAAAATAAATAAATAAAAATAAATAAATTTAAAAAAATCTGAAATGCGTATCTATGCGATCTATTTTTATATTCGCTACCGTTATTACTGTTAATCACACCAAGTTGTTAATTTTACTCCGTTCGTACGACTATTTTTAAAAATCTTATTTTATTTATCTGAATAAGTTCTTTCGAGATAAACAGGTTTCAATGTTTACGTGGCATTTTCTGTTCGTGAAGGAATTCGGATTCTTTTATGTGAAAAGGCAACATCCGCGACTTCGCTGCGACGTTCTTGTCGCGATTTACTTGTTGAAGAAACCAATGTTTTATCCTTCGTTTCATTTTCGTGCGGGTTCTGTCTCAGTTACGTGATTCCAATGAACACCTCCTAATTGTCAACGAAATATGATAAGTTTTATTCCTACGTCAACCGAATGTATGTTATATTATTCATATTTTCCGTTTTTCTTTTTATAGAATCAGTTTTCTGTCAATTGTGTCGGTGTACTTTGCTTTCTTTTGGGTTTTGGACGCACGAAAGTATCGACTTCGAAAGGACTCATCACTTTCGGATTTTCGGACACCTTATTCATAAGTAAACGTCGTCTTTGTTTCTGATTGCTTTATATCGATGCGTTGTTTATTTTCTTTTAGCGAGGAATACTCGCACCGTAACCAAAAGGTCACACTCATTCCAAGGTGCGAAAATCTCGAGTAGTCGCCAAATGAAAATAACTATTGTATTAGCCGTAATAGGGGGTATGAAGAAAAGAAACAATTTAACAAAATAAGTAATGTAACTCCTTTTAATTTAAACGTTCATAATTGCATCTTTGCTGTATATTATGTTTTGTATTTTTCATCATTTTAACTACTGTGAAATTTCGAGATTCGTGGTCAAATCTCTTCTTAAAGAAACCTGTATATTCGTGTGTATGACATTTTTTTTCTAAGGTGAAGTGTGATTAATATAAGAAATAGAAACAGGAGAAGTTGAAACGTCCGTCTTAAAGGATGGAAGTCGATCGTAGAATATTATTCGAATTATTGTATTCTAAAACGTCTCTTGTTGGAGACTTCATTTCTAAATTTTTGAGCGATTAATGTAGCTCGCTGTGTTTTGTTTAATAGATATCATTGCCACAGCTGGGATAAATCCGTGTGAGTTGTGGTCACAGATGTTATCCTCTTCACTTCCATCAAAAGTAAATTGAATCGTCTTGGAATACGGTCTATTGTACTAAATTAATCGAGTGAAATTTGGTATTTGGTCGATTAAGAATTTTTGCCGTTAGAAATTCAGGGAATTGTGAAAATGGCACCCGAATATGTGCAATTTGAAGGTTACGAATGCGAAGGAATTATATTTGTTGAAGATTGATTAAAAAATAAATAAATAAACTTACTGTCAAATGAGCGGTTTTAAACTGTCTGTGACCACGTTGAGGACAGGTAACTAATTTTTCTGCTACTACTACTTGAAAATGAATAAATAAACAGTGTGTTCGTTCTTTTTTTATTGTGGGGTCTTTTTCATTTAGTTACGTTGCATGTATGTGTGTACTTTTAGTCACTATCTTACACGACCGGATAAAGGACAAATTTATATGTTAAATAATACACCCTTAGTGTCTGCGTCCGTGTGAAACAGAATTGGCAGTTTTCAGTAAAATATCATGGCTGGTATGTGGACACATAGATTACCATACCGCTTTCTCGGCCTACCCGCGATAAGCGCTGCTGCGCACTCCCTGAGGTGTGGCAGTGCAGTTTCGAAAAGAGCGCACGCGAGTTGGCGACTGTTTCGCAACGCGACCGCTGCTCTGCGAGGTGGTCCTGCACTGGACCCGCTTCTTGCGCCACGGTCGCACACATTTCGTTATGCTGATTCATGTTCGGAGGAACGACCGAGTTTAGGGTTTAAAAGAAGTATAAATTATATCGTTCGCAATTCTGGTGATATAGTTTAAAAAATAATTTAAAACTTTTTTTAAACTTTAAAATAATTTAAAACCTTTTATGGACGAATAATATTTGTGGTAGTAGAATAAGTACCACTAGACCAGTGGATGCGGCTAGAAATTTGTTGATGAAAATACACCGTTGAATCTGTCTTCGTTGTGTGTTTGTTTGTTGTCTCTTAAGTACGTTTTTTTACCTGTTTTACGTACCTGTTTTGAAATAGTTTCTCTGATAAACACAGTGAATCCTGAACGACATTGCAGTCGTTATATGTTGCATTATGGATGCGGAGAAAAAACGAATGGGAAAGTGGGTTTAATTACTAAGTTGAATAAAATTTCGTTTCTCACAATAAATTAGGGTTTATTTTTCTATTTACATAGCAAGAATGAAGAAGGGTGAAAGCGCAAAGTTGAAGAATTTAAGCTGTGATAGATTTTTGAACGAGAGTCGAATGCTTAACCCAGGTAGGCGCGGGCAGCCAAGGGGGCGGCGAGGCCGTGGGCGGCGTAGCCGATGGGGGCGGCGATCTTAGCCACAGCGGGGGCGGCGTAAGCGACGGGGGCAGCCACAGCCTTGGCGACGACGGCGGGTTCACGGTGCACGACGGCGTTGAAGCCATTGACGGGGTCAGCGGTGTACTCGACGGTACGACGGGTGCCATCGGGCTCCACGAGAGAGTAGCTGCCCTGGACGACATCTCCGCTGCGGGTCTCCTGTTGGCCCTTGCTGTCACCGGTCAGAGCATCCTGGATGTCGTAGGCGTAGCTGTACTGGGGGTTGGGGTCGTAGTCGGTGTCGACGGCGACGGGGGCGGCGACCTTAGCGATGGCGGGGGCGGCGTAGGCGTGTGCGGCCAGAGGGGCGGCGTAGGCGTGTGCGGCGATGGGGGCGGCAAGGCCAGCTCCATAGCCGAGACCCAGAGCGGGGGCGCCGTAAGCGCGGGCAGCCAAGGGAGCGCCGGGGGCGAGGACGGCGGGGGCGCCGATGACGCCGGCACGGGCGACGGCCACGAGGGCGGCGAGCACGACAAACTGCGAACGAAGAAATCACATTTTAAAATTTTTCACCAATTCTCACCTTACAAACAAAATTTCACTCGAACACTTCCTAAAATCGGAAAACCCCCACATTTTCCCCCACTGTTGAATTTTCACTTCACTCCACAATGATGGCGGCGGAGCGTTTCTAAGATCTCACCTTGTACATGGCTGGTGGATGAGCTGGAATGCTATGCTTGGTCGTCGACGCGACGCGCTTATATTCCCCTGACTGCGGGGACACGCCCTGCCCCGCTGCGGTGAACACAGTGGCGGGGGTCGCGCTCGGACCCTGGGTCCCCGACGATGTGGCGTAACGCTGACAGCGAAGACGGGGGGCAGGGAACAACAGCGGGGGCGCGAAAATGGCAAAATGCCAGGTGACAGTTTCTGAATGGAAATACTACCGAAGATGTCCAAGGAAGATTAAGATATTATATATATAAACAAAAAAACGTCCAGGGATTTTTTAACCATTATGCTGGAATATTTTTCATAGAATGTATTGTTATAATTCTTGCGCTTTAATGCGTACTTATAATAGCGCATGTGGTAAAACATGTGAAGGAATGATTTCAATGTATACTTCAATTTGGGCAATTTAGAGACTACGCTTTTCCCAAAACAGATATTCATTGAAGTCAGTTCATAACACGTCGTATAACCCACCCACCCCCATAAAAAAAACTAACGTAACCTAACACAATGAGTACAGAAGAGTTGTGTAGCTGAGTACATATCCTAAAATATCTAATCGTTCGAAAAATTGATGTCTAGTGTATGAAATGACGGAAATAAGATCGTCCCCTATTTGAAACGAATATATCCGACCTGAGGGCAATGTGTTTAAAGGATGTTCGTGGATGGCGACTGCCGTCATATCGGAAATTCAACGTTGGTATCATTTGTATATGACATGCCTTTGTCAACAGTTTGCATTCTCAAAATACGCTTCGTTCGGCAGCTTCTTTCGTTTTCCTAACCAATACTTACTATAAAATGATCAAAAGAGTTTGAAGTGTCTGTATTATTTTGTGTGATGTCTTCCCTATCCAGTACCTCGTGTACTGTTTTTTTGTTTTTCTGATACGATCTCCTTTGTTACAGGTAAGGACCAACTTTTTCATCGCTCCAATAAAAGGTCACAATTTTTTTTCCTGTGGTGGGGAACTAGCCCTTGGGTGGGGCCTCCTGTGGTTGACTTGAATTTGCAAGTGTGTCAAGGCGCACAGCTCTGCTGCAGGTCTGTCTGAACGCGGCATGCGCCCAACCTAACAGTTGCTATGCGAATTCGTTACCAATCGCCGACTGGCAATTTAATGTGCGAAAAATCATGTTATTCAGTGACCAACGTTTGAAGTGGACGGTCGCAAATGTTTGGCTGGAACAGGTTGAATGATTAAGAAAAATTGTCGTAATATATCGCATAAGAGGATGTATTTTGAGTATTTGAATTTAATTGATGTCGATTTGTCTTTTCTAACGATGTTTCAGTGATGCGAATTTTTAGTGTAACGCCATTATTGTGGTTCAGAGTTCACTCGATTTTCTTGAGTAATCGTAGTGGTTTATTTTGTTTACAACTGTATATCCGAAAAATGTCTAATTTGTATGTGCACTTGAATAATTTTTTCTTCGAATAGTAGGTTTAGTCTCTGTTTGTATAAGTTATTTGAAATGTGTGGAGGGCAGATCATACCAAAACTTCTGTTCTGTTTAAAAATGAAAATTGCCGTGCATATTTCTCCTCAGTATTCCTCTTGATTTGCACATCCTAATTTCTGAGACATGACAAATATTGTATCGGGGTGAAGTTGAAATATTAATGGAGAAATTTTCAACTTTTCTCCCGTTCGTATGTGTGATTTTGTGAACATTTCTTGGATTTTTCGTCTTTCCGTAACCGTCAAATTCAATGTGTTATAACATCGAATAGCACTTATTTAGGTCGATTGCGTCTTGATAGGACAATAAGGAATGGAAAAATAAAGTTGTCTCATAGAAGAAACAATGAAATAGAAGTCTTAATTATCAAAATGTATCAAGTATACAATTTTCGAAGTCTTTTTCTCTTCTTCTTTTTAAATTGGGGCTTTAGGGTTCGCCAACTTCAAAGTCATTAGAGACCTTACAACATTCTTACTTTCCATAATGCAATAATTAATTAATATAAAAGAAATGAAATAATTTAAGAGATTTATAATTTTAGCTATGATTTTTTAGTAGACTTGGTCTTTGGGACCTCCGTGATTCTCCAAGAACTGATCTGTTTAAGTTAAAGAGTTAATATTTTTTTAAAATTTGTGATGTTCGTTTTTTATTCGTGGTATCTATAACTTCTTAGAAAGGAATTATTTATTGTTTCTCAACCATTAGTAAATTGCAATTGTGTATGTGTTTACAAAATACATTTGAAAATTTTTCAAGAGGAATTTTTTTTGTGGGGCTTTAGGGCTCGTCAGGGTCATTCGAACCTTTAAAATATTTTCAATGATTAGTATTAATGTTATAACATAGTTTTGGTTACTATTCGAATTCCTATTTTATTTTAACGTAAGTGATTTGTATGATCTATTATCTTCATTAATTCGTATTAGATTTTATTCGTTTTTTTTAATCGGAACAAAATTAAGGACTGTCACGAAAAAAAAATATTAAGAAATTCTTAGGTCTTCAGGCTGAATACAACAAATGGAATTGACACGATGGTAATCTTAATTACAAATTAAGCAAATTGTGTTCTGGTTTCAGAATTTTAGTTAATACTGTTAGTCCACGTATTTCCCATTGCGTATGTTTCGCAGACGTTTACAGACCGTTTACATTTACGTTACGGCATTATGTTCTGGGACAATTTCGGTCGGATCATCCCAACTTTCAAAAATCAAAAGAGGAGTTTTCGAATGATTTGTGTATCTCCGAAACTCTTGTAAATCTGTATTTAAGGAATTAAATATTTTAACACTTCTCTGATTTTACATTTATGAAACGGTTCTGTTTGTTAAGTCTCAATTACTCAAGTTCCACCCTTGCTTCATAAAATACTGTCTTGTTCATGAGGAAAAGTATTGATTTCAATAAAAGTTAAATTTATCTTGTACTTTATCTCGCTATTGCTGTTGTACGTTCAAAATAGCCTATAACAATTTCAAAACTATTTCCCTTTGTGATTTTGTTATGTCTCATAATTTATATAAGTTTGCTTTTGTCTGTACTCAACGATTTTGTACATTAATTTTGTAGCACCGTCCTTCCGCGGGATTTTCTCCTGATTTCCTTCAGGCGGTCATTTTACACAAACTCTCTTGGTTTTTACGTAAGACCGGCGTCTTTCTAAATAATAAACCTCGAATATAGTGTTATTCTATTAGTTCCGATATATGACCAATATTTCCCTAATAATCTATAGTTTATTAATAATACCTACCAGTTAAATAACTTTTTTGTTTTATAAAATACAATTTTTTTTGGAATTCAGTTAATATTATAATATGTACCGAATTATTTTAAATATTTTCTTAGGAGTCTGCTGAAATGTTAAACTCGGAATACATTGGAAGGTCCGTTGCATCCTCCAAGAGAGTAAATTAGCTTATTTTTTTCCACATGGTCATATGCAGTTTGTATTTGCTTTTTTGATAATACATTAATTTTTTTTTATAATAACGTGTGCATGTTGATGTGGTGCTATCTCTCTAGAGATCGGTTTTGGCGCGCGGGAAATCGACCATTATGTGATCAAAGTCTGATCAGAGTGAAATGTGGGTTGGAGCTCCTGCAAAAAGACAAGGCCGTCTCAGGTGTTATAGAGAAAGGTTATTTATGTTAACACTTTCATTGAGTGTAATCTTTTTCTTATTATTTGTCTTACTTAGAAGTTTGGTAATTTATATTTTTGAGTTATATTTTACTATTCGTTATTAAAGGTCGTTTTGTTTTGTGCAGTTACAGATATTTAATACAACTATTTATTTCAACTTTGAAGTACACATTTTTTTATTGTAAATCACGTAGTCTCAGCATTATCTTACTACCGTCGTCAGGTGAATGTGGTGTATACAAATATTTTAAATTTATCTTGGTCAAAAACAACAAATTATTTATGTGTATACAAATAAAACAACGCAATACATTAATAAAGGGAACCATCATAGCGGAAAATGAGAATAAACAATTAAATATTTTTGATAACTTGTCTGTGTCAATTTTTAAATTTAATATTCCGTACATTTTGATGTGTTAATATGTCTGAAATAATTCGTTTCTAGTAATTTGACTCCCGATATTAGATTGAAACCCAATCCTTTCAATGATCTAAATCTATACGATGTAATGAAATAACAATGTTGGGGTGTGTGTATGTTACGTTAATGTTTGTTGATTCGCGTCTGTAATGTATGTTTAGACTGTTTAATGTAGATAAAAAAATTAATTTATTGTAAAAAACAAAAACAAACATACTATCTGCGCATGACCACGTGGAAGACAATAAACTAATTTACTCTCCGAAAGCAAGCAAGGGATCATCCTGCCAATTCCGATCGAGGGTCCTAAGGCAGAGGTGGATTGAAAACTTTCAGCAAAAATTCCTAGATAATATAAAGAGTTAGCTACGAGTTATAATAGTAATAGAATATCAACATGTTTGTAATTTAACACAAAAAATTTATTTTACATGTACAAATTATTATCAAACTAGATTATTCTGAGTATAGTGTTTTAAAATACATAAGAAGTGAAATAACACTAAATTCACGATTTATTGTTACAATAAACACGCCCCTAGACAAAGCCTAGACGCCCCTAGCCAACTTGTAACAAAACTCTTACCGTGGAACACTTTCTTCTGGGGTGTCTCAAATTTAGTACCAGCCGACGGCGGCACAATGTACCGAACAGTTTGATCGTTATGTTGGGACAAAATGAACCGATTTTAATGCGCCTTTTTAGATTCCCTCAGGAAATCGGCCTCTGGAACAGTATCTGATATATCTTCGTATGTTTTTACTCAAATCTATAAACGAAACTGGGCTCCTCCCACAATTTCTCGGGAGGGTTAGGATTTGAATTTGTTTAAATTAAATTTATTTTTTCTTGAAATTTATTCTTTTCTTTTTTTTCGATTTTTAGAATGCTTTCATGTTTTTTTTCTATTTTGATATATCTTGATATATATCTATTTTGATATAAGATCGTCTCTTCTTGGGACATGGGAAGCCGAATGGGAAACTCGCGCCTTCAAGCTGAGAAAGGTAAAAGACTCCATTAAGACCTGGGTGTCATCATCCCGTGCGAACAGACGTGAAGAAGTAATCCTTACACGCCTTCGTATTGGCCACTGCTATCTTACCCATGGTCATCTCTTACGCGGTGAACCTCCCCCCGTCTGTGAAACTTGTAACAAGATTCTTACCGTGGAACACTTTCTTCTGGAGTGTCCCAAATTTAGTACCAGCCGACAGCGACACAATCTACCGAACAGTTTGAACATTATGTTGGGACAAAATGAACTGATTTTAATGCGCGTTTTTAGATTCCTTCAAGAAATCGGCCTCTGGAACAGTATCTGATCTATCTTCGTATGTTTTTACTCAAATCTATAAACGAAACGGGGCTCCTCCCACAATTTCTCGGGAGGGTTACGATTTAAATTTGTTTAAATTTAATTCAGTTTATTTTTTCTCGAAATTTATTCTTTTCTTTATTTTCGATTTTTAGAATGCTTTCATACAATTCTTTTTTCTTATATTTTGATTTATCTTTGGATCTATTGTAAATCAGGAGGGTTTTTAGTGGGTAGGGTTGAATCATTCGACGAGTCCCACACACGGGGGGAGTCATGTTGGCTCTCCTTAGTGCGTAACTGCATTTTCCCTACCTCTACAAGTTTTTCGGGCTCCAATGACCTTTGATGTCGACATGAGCCGTAAAGCCCCACATAAAAAAATAAAAAAAAAAAGAAAAAGATATATCTTTGGATCTATTGTAACTCAGGAGGGTTTTTAGTGGGTATGGTCCAGTCATTCGGCGAGCCCCACGCGCGGGGAGAGTCATGTTGGCTCTTTTTAGTGCGTAACTGCATTTTCCCTACCTGTACAAAATTTTAGGGCTCCAATGACCTTTGATGTCGACATGAGCCGTAATGCCCCACATAAAAAAAATATAACAAAGCCTAGAGAACCTGTATAAGAAATCCGCCTCTACCTGAAGGAAAACCCGAGCAAAACGCGGGACAGGATGGGGCTACAGAATTAATGTATATAACCATGCAAAAGTTGAGTACACATAAAACTATATTAATAAATAATAAATAAATAAATAAATTTATTTTCAAAAAACAGTACAAACTGCGTATGACCACGTGGAGGAAATAAAAACTAATTTACTCTCCGGAAGCAAGCAAGGGACCATCCCATCGATTCCGATCAAGGGCCCTAAGGCAGAGGCGGATTCAAAAATTTGAATCATAAGACACAACACAATCACGCAAGAAAATAGTTTTTGAAATTATTTTAAAAGAACTACAGCAATGGCGTGATAAAGTACAAGATGGATTTAACTTTTATTAAAATCAATAATTTCTTTTACATTGTAGAAGCACTGGTGCAGAAGGTATCTTTTAACCGCGGATTTGAAGAGATTCAATTTCATAATATCTTTTATATTCTTAGGAAGGAAATTATATAGAACGATTCTCGAATGATATGTCCCTTTTTGGCAAAGAGTGGTTGACACTCGAGGGCGATGAATATTATTACTATTGTGAGTATTGTGTTCGTGAACGTGACTGTTTCGCATGAAGCAAGGGTGGCACTTCAGTAATTCGGTCTTAACAAACACGACCGTTTCATAAAGATAAATGCAAGGAAGTATCAAGATATTTAATTCCTTGAATAAAGGCATTGGAACTTCTCCCATCGACATTGTTTTTTTCCCCCAGGGGACTTTCATCTAGTAAGTACGTGTTTGGCGAACACGGGGACCCGAGCTGAGTCTGGCATTACTTCCACTTACTTATGCAAGGCTCCTTCCTTTCTCTTTTCTGACCTTCCTTGGTCACCTCGTGTTCTTTTCGATCCCGACGCCATTAGGTTGCGAGGGCTCGGGTATCTTTCATTTTCTCTTTCCTCTTCTTCTTTTTTTAAGTGTTTTTTAGTAAAAGGCATGAGATATATTGGAATTTGTGTTTTGAGTTGTAATGCAGGAGGGTTTTTAGTGGGTATGGCTGAGTCTTTCGGCGAGTCTCACACGCGGGGAGAGTCATGTTGGCTCTCCCTAGTGCGTAACTGCATTTTCCCTACCTGTACAAGTTTTAAGGGCTCTAATGACCTCGCTGTTGACGAGCCCTAAAGCCCAACGAAAAAAAATAATTATTACAATGATTGTTTAAATACTTATTTGGCAAGTCTTCATCGTCGTCGTATTTTATCTTCTTTTACATTGCACTTAAATATCCGAATCCAACGTTTTTAGTATTTCATAGACGTTGAAGGCTTTTATCAAGCTTTTAACTGTAACCATTAGCTAAAGTTAAATGTGGCAGTTAGTTGTTTCTAGTAAATAGCAGAAAGAAATAGTTAAGTTGGGTTCATTTATGTAAACAATATTATTGAACGGAGGTACTTTCGAATCCTCAGTAATATTAGTCCAGAACTTAGATTTCTGTCCGTGATTGTTGTATTGTCTCGCAGATGTTAATGGACTGAAAAATATATTTGAAACACTTTTACTATTGAAGATATGTGGTTATGTATTGAATTGAACTTTAGTGAAAGGGGCAGGACAAAAACATATTGCTGTATGTATTGTTTTGAGCATAACTCGTGTACTTATTGTATTAAAGAAATCCATAAATATATACGCCATTTGTGTTTTATCGTTATAATTTTTTAAGGTAATCTTTCATTGATTTCAATTTTATCCTTATGAGCATGGATGGCTTAATACAACGATGAAATTAATAAATAGTATTTTTTAATCTCGTTGTAAGGTTGTCCTTTTTTTAATGAATTATTTCATTTATTTTCAACTTTTACAAACGTTGCCTTTGTATTAAAGAATACTTAAAAATTAATCAAGGTTAAAAAAGTCTTATTTGTTTTGCTAATGAAATCTTGTTATATAGCACGATTGGTAGTTGTGGTGAGGTTGTTCTAATTCCTAGTTTTTGACGGCTGAAGTCTACTACTGCCAGGAAAATTGTTTTTTAATTTTTTCCATCAGACAGGGAATTGTAAATATAGTTAAAATGCGTTTCTCATGTACCCGAACGTTTTCCTTAAAGTCATCAAATTTCAGTAGTTCCTCGGCAGTAGTTGTCATTGGACCCGTAGAGCACGCCTGTAATGTGGGTTGCCTGGCAGTATGAATATTCGGGCGCCTGTGAAGTAATGTTCAAGTACAATTAATGATACACACTGGAATGAGGTTGAAATATGGAATTTAGACCGTCTGAATTAGTACATATGAGTAGCGGAGACGCTGAACACTAATTGACCTTTCGTTCGCGTGTGTTTGAGAGTATCCACCCTAAAACCTCAAGCGATTCTTCCTCGGGAGAATCGAACACACGTGTATATACGGAACATGTTTTTACATAAACGAAACGGGGCTCCTCCCACAAGTTCTCGGGAGGGTTTGGATTTAAATATCTCTTTTTCTTCTTTCCTTTGCTTTAAATTTACCTTTTCCTTTTCTGTCTTTTTTTAAATTTACTTTTTCTTCTTCTTATTATTTGTTTTCAATTTTTATAAAGTTTTAGGAACTTTCTTGTCTCTTTTCCCCCGTTTTTAAGAATGTTTTGTTACATTGTAACTCAGGAAGGTTTTTAGTGGTTGTCATTCGGCGAGTCCCACACGCGGGGAGAGCCATGTTCGCTCTCCTTAGTGCGTAACTGTATTTNAAAGAAAAGCTGTACTGAATTTTGGGGCTACAATGACCTCGATGTCGGCGAGCCGTAAAGAAAGAAAGAAAGAAAGAAAGAAAGAAAGAAAGAAAGAAAGAAAGAAAGAAAGAAAGAAAGAAAGAAAGAAAAACAACGGTATCGAAACGTATAACCACAAACCTCTTGTTTTTTCACCCTGTGTATGTTACCTCGTTGTAATACATTGTCATTGGTGTCTTGAATATATTAGTTACATTGAAATGACCATGAAACATTTTTTTAATACGTTCATCATCGTGAAAAACATTTTCTTTTCGTTATACTAGTATTTAAGTTGGGACGAAGGAAAACTTCATTTATGTTGTCACATTTTCATAGCAGTTACAAACGTAAGAGGAAAAATTACTGATAGGGTACACAGATATACTTCTTGTATTTGCGAAATAACTTTTAAATTTTTTCCAATTATCTAACTAAACTAACAATCATTAAAATGTGAACATAGTTTGGATTTAATACTATTCGAATGTGTATTCTTGGACTTGCATGGCCTAGTGTTTTAACGGATTGGGCTAGTGTAGATCGATTTTCCATGCTATCATTCTAGTTCGAACCAATACAATATATAAACGGCTTGGTGTGTGAGAATGGAGATGATGTGATTTTTTTACTTTGGCCAGAATATTACTCATTATTTCATATGATTATTGATTGCATTTTATTTTTCAAAATGTTAGTGTACTTTCAGTAATGTTTTTATGGTGATATACAGTGCATTTTTGCTGTTATTATTAATTTGTTGCATAACAGATTAACGAATATTAATTTTTACGTTTTTCCCCATTTAGATAATGTAAATAACTAGGCTCATATTAAATTCTGAAATATATAACATAATGTTTGTTATTTTTAATCACTAAAGGAATAAAATTTGAGAATATAAATGTCATATTTTCTTTGAAATTTATCTTATTCTATAGAATTTATTAAAAGGTTCTGAATTAAAAAATTCTTTCGTCGTTTATTTAAATCTAAAAAAAAAAAAAAAAATCTTAAGGATAATCCACGAACATTGACAAGCTATTTGCCAGTAGTACATGTGAATTTTTACTTTTTGAGACTCCCAATGTTGTATTAACATGGCCGCAGGTATTGATTGACAAACATAGTAAATCGGAAACACTACAATAACATCTCGTCTTGAAAAACAACGGTCCATTTGAAGCTCGTGTTTCATTCACGGAAAACAAACAGAATTCAAGAGAAAAGTGAGTTCTTTCAGATGAATTGCTGCAGGATCCGATTCACTAAATGCATAGCAATTACATCTCATCATAGATAGTGCGTCCCTTTATTGCCTTCTTAAAAACGAAAAATTATCTTGCGACATCTTTCATTTTTGCGATTCTGATTTTTTTCAAATTTCGCAACGTCACTTGTGGTAAATAGTTGCTGTCCAATTTTATTTTTTAAATCACGACACAAAATATAAAGGTTAATCACTTAATCGTGGCCACTGTGTCAGCATGATTGCTCGTCACCAAGTCATCCCGGGTTCGATATCTTTGTATCCATGTCCCAGTTTAATTAGCTGGGATGTGTGAAGAGCCCAACCTCTGCGATTAACAGCCGCAGTTGTAATGCTCGGATACAGTGGTCTGATCCTATCTAGACGCTGTTCCTCCGAGCTCGGTAAAAATTAGACGAGTCTAGTGAGTAAACTCAAATCAATAACTGAGCCTTACTGGTATTATCCATAGATGGCCTTATCGATATACATACAAAAGAATTATTGTTATTTTAGAGGGAACTTTTTGCAAACATATATTTGACTGATTGTGAGAGAAATAGAGGGAAAAAATTCTGAATATTTTTACCACCCTTTTGTGAGATTTAGTTAAAAGATTTTTTTTTACTCAATCACCCCATAATCTGATCAACCAAAATTTGCACTTTTTGGTTGATCAGATTATGGGGTGATTGAGTCCAAATATAGTTTTTAGAATAGTTAGAAGTGTATAAAACTGGTTTTTACATTTTACCGTGAATATTGGCTATGCAGAAATAGTTATGATAGTACTACAGTTTGTTAACCTTTTATCCTTTGAAAAATATCCTGCTTTTCAATACTCATAAAGGCTTAAGATTAAAGGCAAGTGACTAAATTGAAAAGTAAAATGAAACTTGTTTAGTTTTGGAATCAATGAAAAACGTGCCAGATGATCTACCAGATACCATTGACTTAAAAGATTATTCGTTAAACGTTGTCTTCTTATGACATCTTTAATTTTTACGATTCTGATGATACTTATATTTTTTACATTTCGCAACATCACTTAATATAAATAGTTTTTCTCCAATTTCATTTTTGAAATGACATCTTTAAATAAAAAGCTTAATCGACCTGTACAAAAGAGTCGAACTATTGAGTAGAGAATCCAGAGAGAATCGATTAATAGATTAAAAGATTCTATCATCAACGATATGTTTATGTGAGAATGGTAAGTAATGTCTACTTCCTTTCTTTAAACATTATAAATACCTCGTCTTCCTTTAGTGTTCCAACTNTTTTAGTCCCCCCCCCCCCCCCCAATCGATCCAAGATTTTTTTTTTTTTTTTGTAAAAGCATCTATTGGCGTGAAGTGCTATGTCGGAATGAGCCCACCACATAATGTCCATGTCAGTTTGTTGGCTATTTTTAATTTCTGTGGATTATTTCCTCTCTTTTCTGCTTTTAATGTTGCAGAGCATTAGAACTCATCCTGATTTTTTTGTGATTTCGCTGTGAACTAAAAGGATAAAATAAATCAAGAATTATCGTGTTTTCAGAAGAAACATTGACCTTTACTTTCGAAAATGTAAATTTGATTGTCAGAAAATTATGAAAAGGGAAACAAGATTTTTTAAAAATTTCGCTATCCCTTTGCAAAATGTAGTTACGAAACATGAGAGCTGTACTTTTCAGTACTTTTACTTTTCTCGGTTGATCAAATCCATTTATGGGATTATTATGGCCAAGTTGAGATTTTATAGAAGGTGAAAGTGTATAGCGAGTCCTATAGCCAAATAGAAAAATGAAAGGGTATAAAATTGTTTGTTACATTTTACCGCCTATGACTTATTTGTTTGTGAGCGTACAAAATCACTTTCAGTTCATAATATAAAGTCTCTCACTTGGTTGATAACATGAAGTCTCACTTAATATAAAATCTCATTTATTAGACCTTGAACAAACCCCTACTGATTATGTTCGGCGTGAAGGCATTTAGATAGGTTTTGCCTTCAATCGCAGCAATATCGTGATTAGTAGCGGATCTTCAATTGGTTGTCTTGCAATCAACAGGGGCTCTACTATAACATGATTTGAACGGACCAAATACTGTACGGTCCGATGGTTGAATCTTGGGAGGAGGGGTGAGGATGGAATGTTAACATCACCACTCCCTCCTCCTTGGCTTTTTCTACAACTGGATGGCTGACATGGCTCTTGTGATTATCCAAAAGTACAATTATCGGTTTTCCTGGAATGGGTGTTGCCAGGTCAATGAACTCGAGAAATTTTTCATTTGACCAGTCTAATAAATTGGCTGTGCTAACAGAGTAATAATATTTATTTATTTATTTATTTATTGATATTTATTACTTCCTGTCCCTGCATCAAACAAAGTCAATACAGGGTGTGTACAGTATGCATTCATTTCTTAGTCTTTTGTACAAACATATTATTTTCTTTTGTTATCTATCGATCACAAACCAACTTTATTCAACAATTTCTCAATTGTCACGCAGTCACATGATTTTATCACAGAAATTTGAAAATCCAACGTACTTCTTTTCCGTTTTTATTATTATTAATATTTGTAAATTTCTTGTATCTATTATGTCTATTTTCATGTATTCGTCGAGAAACTCTCGTCTTTCATTCCCAAATACGCAGCATTCCCATAATGCAAGTTCTACTTTCTTTCGTTATTCTTCACTTACACTGTCCTGTTTTCAGTTTCCCTAACTTTTTTTGATATTCCTTGAAATCATGTCCCGTAAGAATTTGCTTCATCTTTGGTGAAGAATCGAACCACTTCTTCCTCTTTTCTGCACAACGAACATAAGGTATAAATTTGAAGAGTTTTCTAATTTTTTCCCCTCTATTATCTTATAACTGTATAATAAGCAATTCACAATTTTCACTTTAAACTTCTTAACTTCTTATCTCTCCTTGCTCTCTGCACTGCTCCTGTTGTACGCCCTAAAGATCTTTATTTCATTTTCTCTATATGTATGTCGAGAGGCATTTCACCCAGGAGCAGGCGTAGGAGCCATTGCAGGTGTAGACGATGTCATTTAACAATTAAAGGAATAATAAATAAAAAATCAGAAACTTTTTGCTTATAACCATTACTTTACCTCAATAATGGAAAACTGCACTAGTAATACTTGTTCCGAAACTAGGCCACGTAACTCAACCTTGTGATTAAAGACCCATCTCACCTCCCTACTATTTAATGAGTGTTAAAATGTAAGAGTAAGAAGGTAAGTTTGATCTGTAAGTGTGAAGGTTTAGAATATTCAAATCTCTGATTATCCAGCTATCTTACAAATCGATTGTTAGTGTTGAGGTTAAATCTTCCCAAATAGTGTCATTGGTTGCACCCCAGGAAGTTTGTCGGAGACCATTGATATTTGTTGTTTACATGAATTTTTCACCGGGAGTTCTCAAATATTGTTCAAATTAATTGAAATTATAAAACAAATATATATAATTGTTTGTAATTAGTTATATATTAATAATTGTTTTTAAGTATTTGTGTGTTACGTAAGTACATACAATTTAAAAAAACTGATATTTGTTTGTATTCCCAATAAACAAGAGATGGGAAATATTGGACAACGTTGCAGGATTTTCTTATAAACTAGCTAATTATTTCTTATAGGTTATCTGAAATTGGAAGACAAATATCATAAGTGGACAAATCACTTCAAGCAGTGTATTTCCTGTTTCCTATGAGTAATTTATGCTCTTTTTAACAGTTAACAATATTTTTCTGTCTCCATTCCTATATTTATTTACAATACTGCTTCTTCTTCCGATGTAACTATGCATTTATTTCTGCTTTTATGATAATGTTCCCTTGGGTATGTTTTAATAGCTCTTCTGCTCACAAAGCAATAGTAGCAAAGTCACTTATAAGAGTGAAATCATTGTTACTAGAACACGGAGGTTATTATAAGAGACATGCGCAGTAGACATCGGCGCCGATGACGTAACAGGTGCGATTGAACCTTTTTAAATTTGCCCGTAGCATGCTTATTGTGACTGATTCGCATGGC
Source organism: Laupala kohalensis (assembly GCA_002313205.1). NCBI lineage: Eukaryota > Metazoa > Arthropoda > Insecta > Orthoptera > Trigonidiidae > Laupala > Laupala kohalensis. The sequence continues at coordinate 158,936 of NNCF01129922.1, read as the reverse complement.
TATGTTTGACGGAATTTATGTTTTTATACGTAAGTTCTCTGGATTACTGCGGAGTAGCTATGTACGGAGTAGAGTTGTGTATGTAGTGTTTCGTTTAGTTGTGTAAAGTGTTGTTTGATTTACTTTCTTCTTGTGTTTTAATATGCCATGTTGCATAGTCCAATAACGAAAGGAGATGTAAAAGACAAAAGTATTTCACATGATAGATTTCTGAAGGAAAATAAACGACAAACAACTTGGACGCACGCGTGTAAACGTGCTCATAAACTTTGTATTGAATATGCACATGTATGTTCGGAACATTATGAAAAATCTGGTTTTGAAAGATATTTTAAATCGGAGCTTTTGAAGGGAAAAATTAAATTGTTTTCCAAATTGTGGTATTTGAAACCTTTGTTTTATAACGACATCAGGGAAGTTTTATAACGACATCAGGGACGGCGCAACGCTCTCCGGCGCTTACACTGATGACGTCACGGTGTGCTAGAGTGAGAGGGGAGACATGCGCTTGATCCCTACCGTGACTCTTATATACCGTGAGTTAAATGATATGCTCAAAGTAGCTTTGGTGCAACTTGGAAGCTTCTACACCTGTAAGAGCGCAAAGGTTTTTGGAAATATATATAGAAAAAAAACTTTTACGAATATAAATATTTATTGATATGCATTACAAAATGACTAAGAATGGTAAAGCGGAGACTTAGATGCGTGATGTAGCAATGAGATACAGTCCTTTAGCCGATGAGTGCTTTGCCGTATGCGGGNCTTAGCCACAGCGGGGGCGGCGTAAGCGACGGGGGCAGCCACAGCCTTGGCGACGACGGCGGGTTCACGGTGCACGACGGCGTTGAAGCCATTGACGGGGTCAGCGGTGTACTCGACGGTACGACGGGTGCCATCGGGCTCCACGAGAGAGTAGCTGCCCTGGACGACATCTCCGCTGCGGGTCTCCTGTTGGCCCTTGCTGTCTCCGGTCAGAGCATCCTGGATGTCGTAGGCGTAGCTGTACTGGGGGTTGGGGTCGTAGTCGGTATCGACTGCGACCTTAGCGATGGCGGGGGCGGCGTAGCCGTGGGCGGCGATGGGGGCGGCGTAGCCGTGGGCGGCGATGGGGGCGGCCAGGCCAGCTCCATAGCCGAGACCCAGAGCGGGGGCGCCGTAAGCGCGGGCAGCCAAGGGAGCGCCGGGGGCGAGGACGGCGGGGGCGCCGATGACGCCGGCACGGGCGACGGCCACGAGGGCGGCGAAGACGACGAACTGAAAACAAAAAACAACAACGAAGTGTTAATGTTGGAGTTACGATGAAAAGATGCGATCTATTGATCGTTTTCCCCATGCCTCATATGCTACAGAGGAAGTTTATTTGTTATTATCACATGTTGCTCCTACTTCACATACGTCTCTCGTCCCATCTCATCTTGTAATGGTATGGGCTCTAATGACCTCGATGTTGATGAGCCCTAAAGCCCCACAAAAAAAAAAAAATCTTGTAATGGTTTAAGTTTGGATCATCGTTAAACAAGTGTGTAAACATAGTATCTAATATCTGTACGACGTATTTCCTTTGTTGTGAGTTTAGCAGTATATAGTTCATAGTGTTACATTTTGTGCGTAAGTGTATTTGTCTTGTTTTGTGTCGGGATTAGAAAATGTAGAAGGTTTTCTTATAAATGCGTGTTAATAATAACTCTTTGATTTTGACTTCTGATTCATTGTTTTATGTTACAAATATATTTTATCTTGTTAATGTTTATATATTGTTTTGACTTATTTTATTACATTGTCAACTTTTATTGTGACGTTTTCAGAGAAAAATCGAATAGTATCCGAATTTATTTTGGTTGGGTGTCAGATGGTGTGCTTGAAGAAGTAGGAGAGGTCTGTCAGAGAAATTTTGACATTGAATTGATTTTCTATCATTTTAAATAATTAGTGTATTGAGAATTTTTTTTCTTTGTTGTTATGAATGGAATGGGAGAATAAGTTATCCTTGAATATATATATTTTTTATTTGAGATGTCTGAATTAAAAATCTGAAATATTTAAACTGAGAAGCAATTAAGATCGTTCCTTTATCTTTAATTAGGTGTGAATTCGCGTGACGTGAATTTTCTTCAAAGAAGGTTTTTCCTGATGAAAATTTTAGAAAGCTAAGTGAAATATGTCTGTAAAAAAAATACGCGTATTTAGCAAAAACATTCCTTTAAACAAAATAAAACTCGCAACAGTACCTTGAACGCCATGCCTTGTGCTCCGATGAACGACGGTGTGCGCTGAGGGTAATTGCCGAGTGTACTGCGTAGGCAGCTGGCAACGTCCGTCTTATATCCCTGCTTCGCCTACTACCCGCCGGCCTTTCACCGTGCCCGCCTCGGGCAGTGGTTGTGCTCCCGCCGCCTGCCAATTTCTCTCCGCCCTCTGTCCCTCTCGGTTGCGTCAGGCGTTCGCGGTGGGTCGGCCTGTCAGTGGGGCAGTCGGCCCGTGATCTTTGTGGCCGGGGAGGCTGCGGCAGCCAGGGAGAAGCGATATCGGAGCGATAGCAACCCGGTTCCGTGTGCAGTCGGCCGAACATTGGGATCAGTGGGCGCTGCCGCGGCTACGAAATGCGCGCTCCTCATTTCTCGTTTCTTATGGGTTGAATATGAAGAATTGTATATGTGGCCAACAGACGTCTAATCGGTGCTATTAAAAAAAAAATCTCATAGGTACACATATGGACGATTGCATTATTGCAAGGATGCAGAAAATTATATGTGTATGTATTGTTATTCCTTATATATAAAGTTGTTGAAAAGAAGCAATATTTTTAAATCGAGTGTGTTGGTGGAAACGAAAGAAAATTTCGAATTAAAGTAAGCTATTCTTACTTTAAGGTAATTATTATTAGGGCTTTAGGGCTCGCCAACATCTAATGCGTAGCGCATTTTCCCTATCTGTACAAAAATGTGAAGATTGTTATGACCTCGATGTCGGCGCGCCGTAAAACCTCAATAAAAAGAAACGGTCATTAGAACCGTAATATATCTAAGTATAAATACGATAATAAGGGATTCAAACGTAAATCTAAAATACACTTACTTGTGACAGGCTCCTTCCTCGGTCACCTCTTGTTCTTTTCGATCCCGACGCTATTAGGGCTAGGGTATCTTTCATTTTCCCTCCTCCTCCTCCTTCTACTTCTTCTTTTTTTATGTAATGTTTTGAGATAGGTTTTGATATATTGTAATTCAGGAGGCAGGAGGGTTTTAGTGAATATTGTTGAGTCATTCGGCAAGTCCCACACGCAGGGAGAGTCATGTTGGCTCTCCCTAGTGCGTAACTGCATTTTCCCTACCTGTACAAGTTTTTAGGGCTTCAATGACGTCGATATCTCCGAGCCGTAAAGAAAATAAAATAAAAGAAAGAAAAACATGCTAAATCCTCCACATAATTTATTGTCAAAGGAAAAGGAAGAAAGAAAAGTGTGTAAATTTTTACCTTCCCGAGTACCTGTTGGAGGAGCCTCGATCCATTTATGAATTTCAGTAATTTATGAACATGATCCATTTCATTTTCGAGAATGGTTGGTATACCTGCAGACAGATTTTTCTCGGTATTTTGCTATATTTTAATGTGACGAAATTACGGACCCAATGCTAATCATCTTTATGAATAAGTTAAAAGAATGTATTAAGATGTCAGATGGGTATGAGGGTGCCAGTTGTCCCTGAAATTGATAACTCCTGTGGGGAGACTGAGATTTTTTTCGCGATTTCCTGTCTGTACCTTTCACACACGAACATAATAAATTTTTCTCTTGCGACATGATTTTTTCAACAATTTTTTTTTATCGCGTGTTTGAGAATGTTTCATCGTCTGCTCTCGTATTGTCATTATGTTCCAATTATTCTCTTCCGTCAAGTTAACGATAGACGTAATCTATGTTGTAAATATAATTAATGCCATAAGGTGCACGACTAATAAAAACATGCCGCATTGTACGTGACGTTTTTACTATTGAGTATACATATTCTTACCAATACTCGAGAAAGTGATTTAGTGTGTTCTGCGCCGATGAATACTTCTTAGATTTCGAATTTAATAGCTAATTGATGAACCATGCATTTAGGTAGATTACAAATATGTTCCGTGTAGATACCGATACATTATGTATTTTCTTGTTTGAGAAATATTTTTAAGAAAATTTAGTAGTTCCATTTATAGAAACAAAGATTGATGTAGTTACTATTATAGTAAAATATTGCTTGAAATAATAAACCTTAAGAGTTGCTGACGTACACTTTTCCTACCATAGTTGGTGCTATGGAATTTTCTGTAATGTAAATCTTGGGATAAAATTAAGATAAGTAATTATNTAGGAAGAAGTGAGGACATGGATTTGCAAGCTAGAAGATAGGCCGGTGTTCACCTCCCCGCTGGAGAGGACGGACGTCTGGTATGAACCAATGCAATCAAAAAAAAAAAAAAAAAAAAAAAAAAAAAAAAAAAAAAAAAAAAAAAAATGGATGATATATTTTGTATTCGTTTTGTATTGGTTTTCGTTTTTATTATATTTGTCTTACACGAGAAGTTTACTTGAAATAGCATTTTTTTACTTTGAGTTAAAAAAAATTAATCAAATTATTTCTAACTCGATGAACATATCAGCACGAACAATATATCCATCGAAATAGTAGGTAGATAAATTATGTCTTAAAACATTTCTTTTAACACTACAACATTCCATAAAACGTTGTTTTTCTTTGTCTTCTTTTCATAAAGCGGTTTGGGTAGCAGCACCAACGATGTTGATCCGAAAGTTTGCTGTTTGATTGATTTGTTTTGTTTACCATTTACCTTCGTGTGTTGTGACTCGTATTTCCCTCTTCCTCTTTTTTTTTCTTTTTTTGTGGCTTTAGGGCTCGTCATCTTCCTCCTTGGGGAAGTCTTCAGTAACGTCGTGAAAAAAATGTAAAAAAATAAATAACGTAGCGGCTCTTAGAACGACGCGCACCCTTCCCTCCTGCGCACCGCCGAACTTCCCTTCAATGTAGGTCGCCGTGGATTGTTCGCGACGGAATAGCACTTGGCATTTGGTCGATCGCTCACAAGCCTCGCCCTCCTCCGACAAATAGGGGAATAATGCGGCAACTGTGGCTTTGATTGTGGCTGGGTGTGGTGATTGGGCGAAGGAGGGGTGGAGTGACGGCACTCGCTTTGCGATCTCATATGCGCCCCTCTCTTTTCGCGAACGCCCGCCCCGCCCGACTTTCCTTCGCGGGGAGATAGCGTTATAATAGTCGCTGATACGTTCGCTAGGTTCTTGCATTCTTGTGTTGGCCCGAGTCGCTGGTGTGTCGGTGCATGTTGTGAATGAAGGACGTCAATGGACTCTTGGATATGTGACTATTGTTTTGGACTTTACGCGAATCGTAGAAAATCTTTAATCTTGGAGAAGACAATTCATGTTTTCGTGATGCCATGCGGGTTTTTTTTTTTGAGTTTTTACAATGACGTCCTGGTTTTATATGCGTTAATTTAAAATTCTTATTCTACCTAGCGAGTTTCAGTGTTTTAATCTTCCTTTATTGTTTTTATGAGAATTTTGTTTAATTTATTGCGTAGTATAGTTTTTTTTATTGAGTCCAATTACATGATGGTTGATGATAAAATTATCTTTTTAAATATTGCTTTTTGGAAATCGCAGTGTTGCTCTTTATGATGTCTGTATATAAATGACAAGCGACTCGCTTACTTAATATGTTTTTGAAGGGATCTTGACTTTATTCCCAGTGATACTATCACATATTTAATTTTTATGAACCTAATCTCTGAACTACAATTACTAATTTGAATATAGGGTCTGTTTTTCAAAGTGTTCCTCCAATGTATCTTATCCGTGTTGATTGGCCGTAGGGCAAGCTCGCAAATTATATAGGAAGGGTTGATGGTAGAATATTTAGTTGGAGCTGGAGAATGCACAATGTGTTTGCGTGAACATATGCGGAATTAGATTTTTTCGGCTGCTCCTCTCATAAAATTTCTATAATTGCACGGTGAATAATTTTGTAGGCTCTCTTGGAGAGAAGTGAAAATAGAAAACGCGTGAATAAAATGCTTTAATGATTTCCTTTCTTGTATCCCCCCGTCAAAACGTTCATCAAGGACTAACTCGAAGTCGGTTTTTGATGTAAAAAGTGTCGTATGTTGTCAAAACTTGATTACGTGGCACACAAGGAAGGGAAATATGAATATGGTTTGTTTGATTGCTCGTTGAGTTACTGATCGCTAATTTATGTTGTAATCAGAGATGTAAAGGCGAGTAATAATACGACTTTTAAGTGCCGACCGCGACCACGCCCCTCTATTAAAAAAAGAAACTGCTTCCTTGATTTCGTTAAAAATTGACTAATGAGAGGAGAAATGTAAAAATGGTATCGCGAATGCAACCCGTTAAACATTCGCTTTACCTGACCTTTGCCTCCGTGCAAAATAGAAAAGCACGTTCAACTTCCAACACTCGGTATGTTTTCTTACACTTACCTGCATTATCTTTAAGGGCGAAAGGAGTTTTTTTGTTATGGACAGTGTTAACAAGGCGATCATAATTATAATAATAAAATAAACTTGCTGATTTCATGTTCAAATGTTCCTCGGTACGGCCTCGGTTCCATCACTAATGGAACGTGCTTGGACGAATAAGTGGGAAAGGAGAATAATTTTATTATTTCTGAGTGCTCGATTGAACTATTTTCAGATGGGGTTGTCCACGATTAAAAATGCAAGCGATTTAATTTGCCCTGAAATTAACTTATATTATAGTTAGTTGAAGAAAACTTTCGGACCTTTTATGAGCTTCTGTTGGAGTTCATATTTTAGGAATATAACTGGAAAGTGTTTTTTTTTCTTTTTATGTATATTTTTTTGTCACCTTATAATGAGGAATCCACGGGACAAGATTTTTTGCATAGTCTCATATTAAGAGAGATGAGTCCATTTAGGTTTTAGCTTGGAGATGTTATTTATTTCGTACATGAAATTTATTATGAATCCATTCTTGGGAATAATTGAAAAATAACGAGGTCATCTTTTCTATGAATACTAGAGTGATCGGACGTATCCGGATTCAAAGAAAATATTTGGAAGGTTTTTTGGAATTTGTTTCAGTGAAAACACTAGGGAATATTTAATTCATGTAAGCGTACGAAATAACGTGTAACATTATAATTGGTGTATTTGAAGCACCCTGTTGATTCGTGTACTTTTGTTAGTTTTCGTCTCTCTTCATGTTTCCTCTGTTCCAAGGACAAAAAGGGATATAGCCTTAAATGGATATGAGACCAAATAATTTCTGAGATGTAGTCAGAGAAACTGAAGTTTTCAGGCGCTGTTTAAAGTGTTTTTTAAAAATTCATTTTGATTATTTAGCCTATCATGAAGTCAATCAAGTCGTGTTAATAATAATAATAATAATAATATTAACCTAAAAGTTGCGAAAAGATTGTTTCCATTTTATGTAATAAACTAGAGGTCGCTGATGACATGTTAAATAATTATCTTAAACAAATTAAAGAAGAAATCTAAACCCACTATCTAACTAACTAGGAAACGGATTGACTGAGCGACAAATATATTGAAATGGAGGTTCCATTGCATAATAGTAGTATGGAGAGATCGTATCCAACGAGGTCTGTGAATCAAAAATCCCTTTTACCCCATCGCCTCAAGTTGCAGTATTACAAGTAATCAGGGGGATTGTAGAACATACGCGGGGAAGCTTCATAAAATAATTTTGAGAGAACTAACCAATTACGAAAAAATTTTTAAAATAATTATTAAATGAGGAAATGTAAGGGAACGTTTTATCACGCGAATTAAGTTAATAACTCAGGTATTAAAACAATATTTACACGTGATGACTCGATGTTTAAGCTTTTGTTATGATATACTCGTAGTTTGGAAATTATACATCAGTTTGTGTATTTCTATAATAATGTACTATCCATATATAGTCACAAATTTTCCTTAATATGTCGACAACTTTAATGAACTTGCATTTAATTCTTTCACAAATAATAATAAATATGTTTCACTAATGCTAGTTGATTCACGTTCTTTATATACTGACAATTGTTTTGTGTATGTATCGAAATTCATTCAGACTAGATTATTCTCTCCATTACAATTTTATTCTCTCTCTTACAAGATTACTATAAAAATGCGGAGTGTTCATGTTTATCTTCTGGATTTATGAAGACTTGATGTAGAACCTCGATATAATGTATTTAATGCATGGTTTAAATCTGCGTAAGTTACTTCTACGAAACGGAGTCGTTTTAATTTTACCGTGGGACGATTTGATGTAGTTTCAGCCATTACATTGCTGTGGTTAGTGTGATTTGTCATTTGATAAGATGTCCAAAGTGAAATGATGATGATCATTCCATGGTTTGATGATTATATCCCCTGACATTCCCGATCACTTGTTCGAACAAATTTAAAAAAAAAATGCTTTCAGTGCATAATTACAAGACCAATCATTCTTATTGACAGAAATATACCCTCAAACTAAGAGTTCATATTTCCGTGTTTTACCTATCTTTATTTTTACCAAAACAATTTTTGGCGTTCGAGTGTATAATGTCTAATTTTAATTTTCCATAATTGTGCTAATCACCTTTCTATGTCATGTTATGGCACATTTTTTTCGTTGTCCCAAACAATTTAACTGGTACCGTGTGATCATACTAGTATCATTATCCACCATGTACTAGTTTGGCTGAGTATGCAGACCCGTTATTCCTGCTAATCGTATCCGCGTACTCCAATGCTGCATCCGCGTACTCCAACGCTGCATTTCTTAAGAACACTATCCATTCTACACATTCGTCGTGAATCATTCCTGTGTGAATTTTTTGTGCATTTCTGTTCTACATTTTTTGTGTGAATTGTCCTCTATCTTCACGTGAATGTTTTTGGATATACCGCGTAATGCGTTCTCGAAGATTAATTTCTGTCGAGAACTTGCTGTTTGAAGTGTTCGGGGATTTGCACGGGGAGTCTACATGTCCGTGGATTCTTTGGTAGCCCTTGCAAGTTACCTTCGAAAACACAGAACGCGGTGAACTAAGTTTTTAATTCCCTGTTTTTCATCCCCGGTCATTTCAGTGGACTTCAGAGTTTAATACAAGAAAATGACACTCCCGTCTTGGAGACTACCAATACTCCTTGGGGGACTAAAAAAAGAACAAACGTTGTCTGGGCTAGGTGAAAACTTAAGGCGGTTCTATTTCAAATTCACGGGTAACCTAAATANAAATTTATTGTCAAAAAACAGTACAAACTGCGTATGACCACGTGGAGGGAAAAAAAACTAATTTACTCTCCGGAAGCAAGCAAGGGACCATCCCATCAATTCCGATCAAGGGCCCTAAGGCAGAGGCGGATTCAAAAAATTCAGCAAAAATTCCTAGATAAGATAAAAAGTTAGCTGCGAGTTATAATACTAATAGAATGTCAATATGTTTGTAATTTTAAGCAAAAAATTACATGTAAGTTATTATCGAACTATAGATTATTCTGAGTATAGTGCTTAAAAATTGAAATAACACTAAATTCACGATTTATTGTTACAATAGACCCGCCCCTAGACAAAGCCTAGAGAACCTGTATGATAAATCCGCCTCTACCCGAAGGAAAACCGGAGAAAAACCCGGGCCAGGATGGGTGTATCTCTACTATTTGGTGTATCTCTCGGATTGTGTCTTGTGATATTGAACGATTCTGAAGCGAATCTTCTGAAGCGAAAATGTTTTCTGACATGTAAAATTTGTAATGTGGAAAACCAGGAGAATAATGTAAATATATTTTTCTCTATGAAATGAATTATTTTGTTGATGAAGTACCATGCTCTTTGTTCGTGCACAACAATTTATGATGTCTCTTTTAACTGTTGAATAGTTATTATTAACCTGGACGTCTGATGGAGATTTTTGAATTACTTCAAAGGTTAGCTTTAAAGGTCAATTTTGAGTTTTATGTAACGCTCACACGTTCGTGGAGCTCGTAAATTATCTGGCTGCCCATATGAATGGATATGATCATTGTAATATATGTACATTAATAAGAAATTTGAGAGAAAATTGCAAAGAATCATATAGTAAATTTACTATATAAATTAGGAAAAATTATGTGGAAAAAATTCCTTTTGTGACAATTTTAATACAGCATGTTCGCTTTTGTCCAACGATTCTATTTATGGCAAGATAGAAATTACAATGAAAGAGAATATAGCAAAAATTTAATAAAGAAATGGTTGGTAAATTGGTCTATCACCAAATTAATTATTATTTGTATGCATTAACTTCTTGGTGAAGAAATGGTTTCAAAATATAATATTGTAATCTGCCATTGGCTGTTTTAACTAAATAAATAAAATAAGTGCAACATTTAAAAGATTCTAGCTGTGTACTTGAATCCCTACACTGGCGTGTGCATATTTCGGGAGTTTCAATTAATATCCTTAAGAACTGTAATGATTATTATTCGCGGTTTTTTATTTGTTATTTTTTTCGGAATATAAAATTTCTTCGATTTTGGAACACCATACACGTGACGCAGTTTTTAGAATTAATTTTTTTTTTCAGAATTAGGTTACTTTCGTTCCATTGTTAACTATTTATCTGTCATAATCACATGACGGTCTGTATCAATTAATTACTGATAGAGACAATAATTGCGTTTTTATTTTGGATTATGCGTATTACGTGGAATATTACACTAATAAATATTTGTTTAACATTCAATAATATTGATGTATAAGGATTATTTAAGCCATTTACCTAGTGCGTTGCTACGTGAACGGATGTATGGTAGCTACTTTTAAAAAATGTCTTCGTCATTAAATTAAATGAGACATGTCACATTGCAGGGTCACGGCCACGGATTATGTTTACTATACTAGCTACCGTTCGCGTAGTGAGGGAACATTGGGAAACGTGACAGACGCGTACGCAGAGACCAAAAGCGATACCACATGACTGTCGGAGTTGATATCTTGCGGAGCACTGGCGCTAGATGTGGTCGGTGTTGTAAGAGAATGTCGCTGACTGTGTGAACTGGCTCGTGACTCCGTGGGTAGCATCGCTTCCATGTTTCGATACACACCACGTGTGCTGATTCTGAGGATGCTTCTTTACTTAGTTACCTTGATGACATTCCTCGTTTTTTTGCAGTAAACAACTAATATTGAGTCCTGGAAACTCGATCTTTTGGAAACTGACACTTAAATGTTCATCTGTATGTTGCCTTATTTACAACTCGTAATATTTTACTTTACGGTACTAGACAATATATTCTAGCGAAATGGTCACAAAGTGAAGCACAGCATACCCCCCAGGGGACTTACATCAAATAAGTACGTGTTTGGCGAACACGGGGCCCCGAGCTGAGTCTGGCATTACTTTCACTTACTTGTGCCATGCTCCTTCCTTTCTCTTTCCTGACCTCCCTTGGTCACCTCTTGTTCTTNAGATGTGTATAAGAGACAGCCCTTATTCTTTGTCCCCCCTCATTTTAACCCCCCCTCCATTTGATGTATGTTGTGAGATATGTTTTGGTATGTTGTAGATCAGGAGGCTTTTTAGAGGGTAGGGTTGAATCATTCGACGAGTCCCACACGCGGGGAGTCATGTTGGCTCTCCCTAGTGCGTAATTGCATTTTCCCTACCTGTACAAGTTTTTCGGGCTCCAATGACCTTTGATGTCGACATGAGCCGTAGAGCAAAAGAATATCGTAAGTGTTGAATAATACCTGCGAAACCGAGGTAACGATAGTTCCACGAAGAGAAAGAACTCTATGTCGACGGACTCCCGCACTCGTTCGAGTAGATTTTCTTATACTTGGTGAAGAAACAAAATTTCCACAGCTTATGTACCTAATAGTTGTGTAATTCACATGGTAATGGTCGAATAAATATTCAATAGTGTTTGAAAACTAATTCCTTACCAGGATGTTTCCATTTTAACCAGGTATTTCTTTGAACCATGTTGATTTCCTCGAACTATTGAACGTTGTAGGGTGAACATAAAAATGTTAAAATGCGGCTTTAATTATGTATAGAGGTTTCTTGTTTATTTACAAAAGATCATCTGGCAGCGGCGAGAAAGCTACATGGTGAATGAAAGTAATGAATCAGTTCTTGTCCGTGTTTGGTTAGAGCGTGTTGGTTTCGTCTGAGCAGCTTTCGTGTCGGTTAGAGCGGTTTCTTCGCAGAGTTCATCCCAAGATCGCTTTGGCATGGAGGGGTGTGGCGCCCCTCGGCGTCGCCGCCAACGCCGCTTTGGCCACGACGACGGGCTCGCGGTGCACCACCGCGTTGAAGCCGTTGACTGGATCCGACGTGTAGTCCACTGTGCGACGGGTGCCGTCTGGTTCCACCAGCGAGTAACTACCCTGCAGATACAATATGTACTCAATTAATATTTCTTCGAACACGTGGAGAAGATAACTTGGACTGGATGGAAATGGCGATGAGCGTGGAATCGAACCCTGCCTGTTAGACATGGTTTACAGTTCTTCAAAGCGGAAGTCCCGTGTTCGGTTCCCGACTTGTGGCCCTTTTATCATTAATCAACCTACAAACATCATTTTATAGTTAAAACTCTGCCCACGCAACACGTTGAATCTCTTGTGTTGAATTCCTTTGAAAGCTGCTTCTATCTTTATTGTAAATAGGTAAAATAAAAGTTTTGTCGGGTTTATGAATTCCCATTCTTCGTTGGTTTTGTTATAAATTTGGTAAACAGTAACGTGCTTCTTCTTTAAGGTTTGAACTAATATGTTAATGTGGAAAAATTGAAACATTATGTATCGTAGTTAAGAGTTCTAATTTGCGTGCTTAAGTCGGCGCCCAAGTTTCACATTAAGCTACGAATGAAAATATTAGTACTTCTAAGATTCTTGTGGTTACGTCAGACAAACTGCTTGATACGTTAAAATTGGGATGCCAGTTTACAGGCGTGTCCTAGGCACAAAAAATTGCTCACTTTTTGTATTGATAACTGGGGGTAACTCATGTATAAGATGTACATATATATTCATTTTACCCCCCAGGGGACTTACATCTATTAAGTACGTGTTTGGCGTACACGGGGCCCCGAGCTGTGTTTGGCATTACTTCCACTTGTGCCATGCTCCTTCCTTTCTCTTTCTTGACCTCCCTTGGTCACCTCTTGTTCTTTTCGATCCTGACGCTATTAAGGCTACACCACATTTTTTGTCCTCCCTTATTCTTTGTCCCCCCTCATGTTATGTGCCCCTGTCATTTTAGCCCTCCCCCTCCATTTGTTGTATGTTTGTGAGATATGTTTTGGTGTTTTGTAGATCAGGAGGGTTTTTAATGGGTAGGGTTGAATCATTCGACGAGTCCCACACGCGGGGAGAGTCATATTGGCTCTCCCTAGTGCGTAACTGCATTTNAAAAAATCATTTTACAAAGAGTTTTGATTGAAAGGTATGAATGATGTGAAAGCCCTTTCTTAAAACACCTTAAGTCGTTTAAGACACCTTAAGTCGATTAAGGTGTCTTAAACGACTCTACATTACGCATTACAGTTGTGAAAAGTTAAGTTACAATGTTCTTAAACAAACAAATAAATAAATAAATAAATAAATCGACCTATCTAATTTTCTGTAATAGAACCATCAATGGGAGGTATGATTTTGAACTTTTGTGAGTTTAGGAGGCATGCAAATGTCTCGACTATTATTATTTCTACTAAACATGGATTCGAATTAATATTTCCAAAGAAGGATGGCGCAGTATTTTGTAGTAGTAACATAAAACAAATAAGTAAATAATTTTTAAAAGATTTTCAAGGAATATCTTTGAATACTTGTTACTTGTAAACTTGAATACCGAATGAATTCGTTATAATTATCTTCATTGCTTCCAACCAAGAATCTGATTTCCAAATTATTTTCGACGTTGAATTATTAATATGTAAGCATTTTTGTAGATTTAAAGTCTTGTTTTAATAATTCTGTTTGGGGCAATATTAAAATATCTAATTGGTAGAATTTTCTTGTAAAAATCAACTTTTAACACCGAGATTTTGTTTCGGGAATTCAGTCACTGTTTCTAGTTTTTTGTCGATTGAATTGATTGCGATTTCGATACACGAGAGCATATGATTGGCTATTTTTTTCTTTTTGAAATACCTTGTGATGGGTAATAAAGCGATGCTACCTGAACAACGTCTCCGTTTCGAGTCTCCTGCTGCGACTTGGAATCGCCGGTGATGACGTCTTGAACGTCGTATGCGTAACTGTATTGCGGGTTGGGGTCGAAGTTCGTTTCCACATCGTCTGCTATCTTGGTTGCCGGACCGACCACGGGCAGAGTGACACCAGTGGCTTTGGCCACGGCGCCGTGCGCGGCGTACGCTAAGGGAGCTCCCACAGGCAAAGCGGGTTGAGCGTACGACGCTGGGGGACCGTATGCCCTGGCTGCCAGAGGACCCCCGGTAGCCAACACCGCTCCGGTGGGAGTGGCCAAGACGCCGGCGTGCGCTGGACTCACTGCGGCCGCCGCCACGAGGCCCACGAACAACCAAGGAATGAGCTGCTAAAGAAAAATTCATTACACTTCTTATCGAGCTTGTTTTAAGAAAGATTATTGTTAATGGTAAAGAAACAGGGGGCGAATGAAGAAAGCAAGAAGGGAATTTTCGACACTTGATTGAGGGATGGCAGAAAGATGGACGAACAGCACCAAAGGAAGGAACGAATACGAATATCAGTCACGTTTGCAAGAAGTTTCAACCATTTAGAATGTTAATAGAGATCATGACAGAACAAAGTAAGTTTGGAGACTACGTGAAAAGAATAGAAAGATCTGAAGATAAAGGATGTCAATGTGGTAGTGGAACGGGAACACCTGAACATACATTGTGGGTTGTGGGAGATATGCAGAGAAAAGTGGCTGCTTCATAAAAGAATACGGCGCAATATATGTTGGATATTACGGATATGAGGACAGTTTTGGAAAATGAAAGAAAATATTTTTTTTCGGGTGAATGTAAAAATGATACAAAATGCATTACAAAGAAATAAATAATAATATACTGCAAAGGGCGTTGTAGTGCGTCCTTGAAGGCGAGGCGGTATAATTATCAAGAAATGTAAAAAGGAAATCCTAATTAAAAAATCCCAAATAAAAAAATAAATATCTAATTTGTTTTTGAAACGGTTTAATTCTTTCCTTCGATAATTATTTTACGTTTTCCCTCTGACTAGTGTGGTTTTCTAAATTCTGAGATCAAGCTTTCAAAATCAGTAGACGTTAAATTATATGTTCTTAACTAGGTTGACTTTTACCTTCCAGGAGTGTATGTTGTTTTTTTAAATATGAAAATTACTAAGATGTCTTGGTCTAAAAAAATGCGTTTTTCTCATTCCTGTTTTATTTTTCCCTTACCTTCAACTTCAGAGAAATCTTAATAATTTTGCTTGCTTTCATATTTTATAATTTCTCTTGATTAAACGAGTATTGCCGTACGATTTTTAATTTTGTGAATCGTCTTACTCGATATCGCTCACTAACCGCGTACATTTTCGATGTTAGTGAATGAATACTTTTACGTTCAACTAAGTAATCTCGTTCGTAATTTAATGCAGCACACGTATCTTCTTTATATTATCGCATAATATTGTAAATTAATATCGGAAGCCTATAATTTGTATAATTTATTAATGACTATGAAGAACATGGTAATTTTTCCTCCATAAATTCATTACTATTAGCGAATTATTTTCAAAAGCGATTTCATACTGCGTACAGTATTCGAACCTCTGCCTGAGCTTAACACCAAAACTTTTGTTTTCTGATTCTGACTCTTCATCAATATTTCTTACGAAGACTTAAGCGAGTTTCTTTTGAGGATGCGTATTGTACTCATAGTAAAGGTTAAACGTATTACGTGTTTTTATATTATTACGTAATAATACCAGATCGGCTGGTCATGAACACGATTTATCAACTATCTTCTGATTCCAATTCGCTTATTCATCGTACACATTTCTGGGATGTTGATTTTCGTGTATTTGATCAGCAAGTTTTCCCTTTAGTCAAGCATTTTCTCCTCCATATACGCTGTATATTGTGCAGTATTTACATACAGTGTATATTGTGCATACAGTTTACATACAGTGTATATTGTGCATACAGTTTACATGCAGTGTATATTGTGCATACAGTTTACATACAGTGTATATTGTGCATACAGTTTACATACAGTGTATATTGTGCATACAGTTTACATGCAGTGTATATTGTATATACGCTGTATATTGTGAAGTATTTACATACAGTATGTGCAAATTGTTTTTCTAAAGTTTTTTGAGGATTTCCGTTTAATATGCTGTGCGGTTCTATTTATATTATTGCAATGAAGATACGAAATATATTTTATTGCAGTCTGGGAATGTAGATATTATAGTTATATTATCCTATATACTATTGCTATGTCCGTCCTTTAGCCTGTATTTTTAAGCGAAGTTCGCACCTGCGGAATAATAGTCGGGTATCTCATTTTCGAGGGTCTCTCGTTTCGTGTCTGGACGTGCTCCACACACCGATGTTCGGCGCGCGAGACATTCGCAGCGAGCCGTGAGGCTGTGTCTCCGCCGACGCTTCAAAAATATCGAGTCCCTAACATAATATTAATAATGATAATAATTAATTCAAAATGCAGAAAACCGTTATCCTCGATACTTGACAAATCGTTAAGAACCCAGGACCCATCTAAATATATAAAAACAAACCCTTGGCCAACATACACGCGTGTGGCCCGTGTATGTACCATTCAGACGGAATGTCATCTAAACAAGAGATAATTGTATTGTATAGATCTGCTCGAATTAATACACATTACCACTAATGTGATCGTGAACTGGTATTCCCTAGGATTGTTTGCATGGAATAGCAAAACGAGCATGTGTATCTCCTGAGAGTTTTGTGTTGGATTATGCGCGTTGGAAGAAAGGTTTTTTTTTGAATTATTAAATTTCGAATGTAAATGGTGGGTTGTGAAACAGGATTTTTTCACGAACCCATATGACCGGTATTTAAACCAGGTTATGTGCCGTGACGGGAAGTTACCCAGTCCTTTTAGTACCGCACGAAGGGGAAAAATATTAGTGAAAAGTAAGAGTTGGGTTGAACGGAATAAGCTCCGACTTATCAAGTCTCTCCACTGTAGGTCAGCGAGGCGCGAGAAGGTTTTACTGACCCGACTGCGCATAGGACATTGTCCTCTCATCTGTATCTCTTGCAACTTGGTGATCAAATCGTATGTGAGGAGTGTAGTTCCTCTTTAATAGTGCGTCACCTACTAACTGATTGCAGAAAACACACCAAAATACTGTGAATTAACGGTTTGGCTGCAGATTTACCAACAAATCTCGGAAACGGATTATGTTAATAAATTACTGGGATTCTTAAATAGACCTGGGTTCCTCCCATAAGTTCTCTGGAAATAAATGAAAGGTTTAAATTTATATCTTTTCATTTTCCCTTTCTTCTCATTCCTCATTTTTCTTTGTTAAACAATTAATGTTTTCAGAAATTTGCATTTTTTATTTAATTTGATGTGTTAATCAACTGTTGTCAGTCCTTTCCTATCGACTTACTGTATCCAATGTCACGGCATTAATGACCTAGATGTTGCCGAACTCTGAAGCCCCAATAATAATAATATAATATTATATAATAATAATAGTAGTTGGCATGCACACCTTGAGAGTCATGTCTTGTCCTCTTCGTGGCTGGGCGACGTGTGCTGGAAGAGCTCTTCCCTCGCTGTCTCGATTCAGATCGGACTATCGCCCCTTTTATCCTTTGCGCTGCGTGACGTCGACGGGTGCAGCCACACCCTGAACTGAACGCGATGCCCCTAAAGTACTCACCCCCCCCCCTCACCGACGGCACCAAAAAGAAATCAGGAGGAGATTCTCATTGGCATACATCGATTGAACTATGGATTAATGATCCTACTCGTTACCTTCGGAATGTGGGTGCAAGATGTGCTACCGTTATTAATGAACGCGATTACATTTGTTTGACAATAACGATTTTAATCGGTTAAATGATTAATATTAGTCCTGTGAGAGTAAACATGGCCAGTTGAACCAAATGCTCCTGCGTAATTGTTGTAATGTTTTTGACATTGAAATTCTTTATGGATTCATGTGTGAGTTCAATGCTACGCCATTTCTCTCATTTTACAAATAACAATATGACTGATTACAGCAAATAAGTATTCAGTTTATTACAAAAATGATTGTATTAATAATTTCTCTAAAGGCTCTAATGATCTTGTCGTTGACGAGCCCTAAAGCACCCCCACCCCTAAAAAGTTATATAAAATAAAAGTCTCCGAATTCTTAGTGAAGTATTTTGCAGTATAAGCGATTTACTAGATATCATGACTCCAGCCAAGTTTTACCGTTGTACAGTGATTGCGTTTCGCAACTTATAGTTGTTTTACATTAAAATTCCCGCTCATGACATGCATTGTGTGTCTGACTCTAAATAACGTTCAGCAGATGACGATTGCCTCTTTAGATATTAAGTGGATTTATTCATAACGAATACGGATTGCTGAATTTTCTCGTTTTAATTTTTACTCAATTTTATTCGTTTTAAGAGGTATTTTTGAACAGAGTAAAAATATATAGCTCGGAAAATAAAATAAATACAACTACGTTGATAGAAATCGTTGAAACGAAATTTCGATTTTTTTTTTGAGATTGAATGCGAAGAACTAAATTATTGAGTTATTAAAAAGTCTGCCGTTTCTGTGTATGCGACGTTACTGGCCGTACTTCTCGTAAATGTAATGTCTTAGTGACATGAAAAAGGTCATCTCTTTAGTTATGTTTTCAAATTCGCATTCCGAATTGGTTTAATTTCTTATTAGTGCTGGGCCTTGTACAAATTACACCCGGCTAAAGTATTGTTTATGAGCTAACGGAATATGTGTATGGTGACAGATATCCAGTCCGAATGCTAAAGAACTATACAGGAATATAGGAAGAGATGTACAAGAACCTCTGTTGTTGACATTTCACCGTTAAAACGTTAATAAAAATAAATGTGTATAAGTATTTTTCGTGATATATATATATACACATACATACTAGAGAAAAACGTTAAATATTTGATTTTTGTAACTGTTGAAGCATAAGTATTATTGGGTATTTTTCATTTGACAGCAGCTGAGTTGATCGGGCGTGCCGAATCGTGACGCAATTCCCATGCAAATAGTTCCTCATGGTTTCACTTCCAGGCTTTAGGCACGAAATAATCTACGTAGACAATGCGGTTCGTATAAGCGCTTTCAAAAACACATCGTCGTTTTCTCATAGATGTTGAAGTTGTAGGTGTCTAGAAGTCTTAGAAGAGGAAACTTGTTGTGCAAAACCGTTGCACATACTTTCTCATATACGTTTCTCAGTTTGGACTACAGAGCAGCATTAAAGCATTCTATTAGGTGAGGGATGATTTTCACATGTTACTCTGTATTTTAATCGTCTTCATTTTACCCAAGTTAAAAATGTTTACTCAAGAAATATTTTACTAGCATTTACATAAAGGAATCTAATATACAAATTCTGTTTTTTTTTGTTTTTGTGGGAGATAAGATCAGTAAGAATTATATTTCATTCCAAAAGATATATTTATTGATAAATATGAAGATAAATACGATTTGATTAAGCCAAAAGACCACAAATATTCTTTTATAATTTAATTAGAAACTAAAGAGTTATTTTTTTGCAATTTGAAATTTCAAAATATATTAATAAACACTAATCGTATCTATCAATTATTTCGGTTAAATATGTGATACTGCTTTTTTATTTGCGTCCTGTTATTTCGTTACGCTCCTTATCTATCTCGTCAAAGAATTATGTAAGTGTTAAAATATATTTTTACAATTATACTATTTTTAACGATTGAAACTGACAAAGCATTGTATTAAAATATCTTAAAAAATAAACAAAAAGATTTATCAAACATTACCTTCAAAACAACAAAAAAAGTAGCCAGGTTAATTATTATAACGTTAAGAAATAATATAAAATAACAACCTCTCGCTTCCAATAATATATACAAACATTAATTATGACACAACATGCACCAATTAACAAGAAAATCCAGCAAAAGGAGCGGTGGACACATCTGATACGTAAGCTTACGTCCCACGGGGGACTTACATCTAGTTAAGTACGTGTTTGTCACACACGGGACCCCGAGCTGAGTCTGACATTACTTCCACTTGTGCTAGACTCCTTCCTTTCTCTTTCCTAACCTTCCTTGGTCACCTCTTGTTCTTTTCGATCCTGATGCTTTTAGGGCTAGGGTATCTTTCATTTTCCTCATTTTTGTCCTACCTCTTATTTTTTGTCTTCTCTTATTCTTTGTCCTCCCTTCATTTTTTGTCCCCCCTCATTTGTTTGTCATTGTTTTGATATTTGGTTTTTTGATATATTCTGGTATGTTTTTAGTGGTTGAGTCATTCAGCGAGTCCCACACGCGGGGAGAGTCATGTTGCCTATCCCTAGTGCGTAACTGCATTTTCCGAGTTTAGTGATGAACGTAAAAAACGACTTAGAATAAAATACCATATTTAAATAAAAAGTCTACATAAATATATAGGTAATGGTAATGCAAAAATTACATCATTCGTATTTTACAATCGTTTATTGGGACGATTGCTTTAAAATACAAGTAGTGATTTATTTTTTGACTCTCAGTGTTGTGGCTGACGATTTTGATGCTGGCTGTGAGATGGTGGCAGGATGTCCTCTGACGAGGAAGAAATTCTGCTTAGAAAATAAATTTGATTTATTTGTGTTTTCTTTACTATGTATGGTAATTTTTAAAACAGCCTTGTTCTCTTGGATTTCCTTCCGTGATGTTTCTTTTCTTTTTTTTTAATTGCAGACACATTCTTGTACTTTTATGACGCCAATTTCTTCTACAGTTGTACTTTCTCATGTCGATGCAAGGCTCAGGATATAATGTTTTAAAATTGTTCTGTCATATCCATAATTTTTGTCAAATTTTCTCTCTCCAAATTGTAAATTTTTAAAAATAACTAGAAATTATCTTCATTTTCAAATTTTAGGATTATTTAAATTTTTTTCGTAGTAAATATATTTAGTTTCAAACTCATCTCAGAAATAATTAAAAACACTCAGTAACATATCATAAATGTTGTCAAAATCTCTTATTTCTTCCCGATGATGTGGAGCTCCTCTGGAAAAGTACTCGGGGAAGAAATCGTAAAACCTATATTGCTTCTTGTACCAGTCCATTTGTTTCGCCCTGTTAGTAGAATCCACGTCTAGTTTTTTCACGTGTTCCATTTGATCATCTTCCTTCATTTTCTGGTGATGAGGGAATATTGACACTGCTTCGTCGCCACCCTCTTCTATTCGACTGAAGTCTTGAACCCTTGCAGACGAAGAGTATTGATGACCAACTAGATATGGATGAGGTGCTTTGTGTCCTTGGATGGGATTATCGCCTTGTCGGTTGGTGGATGCGTGGATGTGATCGTAAGGATTTCTGTCGCAACACTTGTCAGTTGTCGTTGTATCAGAGTTCCAAGGCGACAATTGGATCGGCAACTCATGGGGGAAGTCATCGGATTTGGAAGTGGGGAAAAGTGTTGAACCCAATGTTTTTGAGTCACCTAAAGAGTGTAAGTTAAGCACACAAGGATTGTGTGTATTGGAGGAGTCTTGATGAGGAGCGAGCCCTATGAAAGGCAATCTTGGAGAATCCAAATCCTTTTGTCCTTTCAAGGTGTAGGCTGGTTGATTATTCTTTGTGATTTCCCCTTTGAGAAACGGTTTTCTCTTGTCTTCGCCAATTTTAGCGGAGTCTTGGTGTGTTAATTTTTTCTCGAACGGAGACCGATCTTGAACATGATGCTTCCATTTTGTTTCTGTTTTTTCTGCGCTCCGACTTTCAGTATCTGGAGACCTCAATGTGCTGCGTGGTCCATTATCTTTCGTAATATCCTCCTTGAATTGCTCCCTTGGTTTTCTATTTTTAGCAATTGTAACTGCTTCTTGTTGGTTCATTAGTTTCTCATGCGAAGATTGTTCATGGCTTCGTTTTCTCCGCTTTTTATCTATCTCTTCTTTCCTCCATGTTTCAATATCGGGATCCATAATTAATGAAGATTGGTCTTCCAAGTTGTGAATGATATTCCTGTTATCATCGTACATGAGACACCTTTGTGCTCCAGAAGAATCTGAACAGAGTATAGGGTAATTTTTTTTTTAATCTAGAGAAGTAAATACATTACTTTTGCAAAATTGTGTTATAGAATAATTCAACGATGTGTATATTTAGATCGTAATATTCCTAACATTGTTTCATGTAATTATTAATATAAAGGGAATTTATTCGAATTCTCTTAATAAAAATTTAACCAAATCGTATTTGTGAGCTTTCACTTTATTCTAAGTATCCTTACAACCCTTTATACATTAACAGTTGGAATGTTATTCTCCTCCGAAAATTCATTTTACATTCGGTTGATATCTTTTTACTTTTTCATATACTAGTAATATGTTATGAAATTTCTAATCTCGTACAGTACCATGCAAAATGAAATTGATCCATCTTAAGATAATACACATGCGAAAATTTGAAGTACCTATTAATATTAAAACATGCTACAGTAATCTCGAAGAAAGCTGATGGTGTCGGCTGCTCCGTGGTATTTCCCCGTGAGACCAGTGGCTACCGTCTAGGCGACTTGTGCAGTGTTTACACTGCTGAGTGCTACGCCATATTGCGAGCATTGCGAACTACAAAGTGCTCCCGCGGATCACATTTCCTGATTTTTTCTGATTCTCTGAGTGCCCTCCAAGCAATCCAGAACATGTATGCAGCTGATAAGCTGATCCAGAACATCCAGGATGTACTTTTCTCACTGCAAAGTGACGGAAAGAACATAATGTTTTGCTGGGTTCCTGGACACGTGGGTATCAGTGGAAATGAGAAAGCAGACGTTTCCGCAAAGGCGGCATGCCTCAGGAATCGCGTGGATTTCTCCACGATTCCAAAACGAGACCTACTAAATTTCGTCAAGATAAGGATTCTCAGTGAATGGAGCAATGAGTGGTTAGCTGTTGAAAGGAATAAGCTCCGACTTATCAAATCATGTGTTAAGTCATGGAGCAGTTCCTGTAGGCCAGCCCGGCGCGACGAGGTCTTGCTGACCCGCCTGCGCATAGGACATTGTCCTCTCACTCATAGGTATCTCTTACTACTTGATGATGAACCCGTTTGTGAGGAGTGTAGCTGTTCTCTGACAGTGCGTCACCTACTAACTGATTGCAGAAGATACTCAAGTATACGGAGACAAATTGGTCTGGCTGCAGATTTACCAACAATTCTCGGAAATGAAATGGTTAATGTTAACAAACTATTGAATTTTATGATTAGATCGGGGCTCCTCCCACAAGTTCTCGGGAGGGTTTAAAATTTTCATTCCCTTTTCATCTTTACTGTCTTTTTTGTTTTCAACGTTCGGTTATGTTATTCGAAAATATAATATTTAAAAATTATTTTCCCTTTTTTGTGATTTAATGTATTTTTTTATGTTTTCTTTTCTTTCATCTTTCTATTTAGATATTTGTTGATTTCAGGAGGGTTTTTTAGTGGGTATGGTCGAGATATTCGGCGAGTCCCACACA
>NNCF01129922.1:112238-123037 GCA_002313205.1 Laupala kohalensis | reverse complement strand
AAAAAAAAAAAAAAAAAAAAAAAAAAAAAAAAAATGTGACCTACTGCTGCTTCTATGGAAGACCAAGAAAAAACGTGCGGGTGAACTATTTGAGAAGGAAACACGTTAGCATATTCGTTGCGCTGCTTCATGTCAAAGTGATGTAACTTTACCGATAATAATGCAGTGTCTACCTAGCACGAATCGCCAACTTCTACGAATTTAAATAATACGCGAATAAATATTAATAGTAGTCAGTAAAGCGACTATTCGCTGTAAAAAAAAGTTATTGTGTTATTTACTTAACTAAGACACAAGTTAATATTCGTTCCGCACTCGATGCAGGGAGAACAGAATTGCACCGCAAGTCAAGTGAATAATTTTTCAACATTGTTTTATTGCCATGTAGGCTGTTTACTGCTGTGATTGTTTTTGAAGAATTATAATTGGAAAGTTGAAGAGGGCACTCTCCAGATATTTTTTAGATTTCCTTTACTTATTCAGCATTTATCAATCCATTGCTGCCTGCTTGTTCAGTTTTGTTTTCTTCAAACAACACCCTGAAACAATAAAGAAGGATTGAATCATTGTCGCCTCATAACGTATTTTGCTATACAGCCTATGTCGCAATAAAGATAATAATTTTTCTCAACACGTGTTGGAAGCAATGCTTCGATATCAATGTTATCTCTTCAGTACATTCAACTGTCGTCTTACATGCGGTAGATGATGCGACAAGGCTTTGTTCTTTGCTGTCAGTAAGCCATCATCGTTCATAATTGCATTCGCAGATGATTTTCCAGTTATTTAAAACGGAAAGAAGGTATTCGGCCAAATGTTTAATGATTGTTACGTTAAAAACGTCAGTACATCTTTTGAGCAAGAAATCTTGGATCTAGATAGCACATACTCATCAATTAGACGCTTAAATTGTATTTCGTGAAGTGCAAATGTTGTCAAGACATTTCAGTGTTGCCAAGATAACTCGGCAAGACAGGTCTCTAATGACCTTGCCGTTGACGAGCCCAACCCCCACCCACACCCCGGGCTCGGCAACATCGAATGTTGTAAAATCCTTGAATTAATCGAAATACTTTTTATACTATTTTTATATTATCTCGCGAGAGCAAACTATTTTAGTATTTTTATACGTAGCATATGTTTGTTTTATGGCAAACACTGCAATCAAACTCTATCCCGACTAGTTGGAACAAACTCGTGATGAATCCAATCATGAAAATATCAAGAGACGAAGCACATTTCAAGTGTTAAATTGGACGAAGATATCTGATGTCATTAGTTAGGCGGTTTTCCTGTAATAGTTACCGCGTCTAAAAGTGCGTCCGTCACGTCACAGAACACGCAGCAAGCTTGTGGCGTTATTGTGTGCAGATAGTGTATAACATGATTACGTTATGGGTCGAGGATTGATTTGTTAACTACAATCATATTTGATGCAGAGTTGTTCCCCCTCTTAGTCTTTCTCCCTGGTGTGGGGGTGTTTTCAGGATATCATTTCGGATAAAATAGCTTTATTCATGGGCATCTAGTTTTAGGATTTTTATTTCGTTTCAGAAATCGTATATAGTTGATGCTGTGTAATGTTCTCATACACTGTGCTCATTTTAGTTTAATTAAATTGGCTGAATGTTCTATTTCATGTATGACATTTTGTGTTTGCCCACGTTGTTGGTTTATATATGTGTTTTAACTCTATATTCGTTTGATGTATAGAGTTTTGTGTATTTGATTGCTTATCTTTTATTCATGAGCAGAGTGACTGGTTGATGGGTTCCAATAAGATTCAATTCTTTTCTAAGCCTCTCAAGTATAATAATAATAATAATAATAATAATAATAATAATAATAATAATAATAATAATAATTATGATTATTATTATTATTATTATTATTATAATTTTTCTCAAATTTTCGATCCTTGTGATAAAAGTCATGAGAAAGGATAATTGATTTAAAATTATCTAAAATGTTGAAATGTCTACATTTTGGTGTAGGATTCACGTGAATATTTTTATATTTAATTGAATAGTTTAATTCTATTGGGTGTAGTATTATTTAATGATAATAATAATAATAATAATAATAAAGTTATGTGCTAAAGTAAAAGCCAGACGAGTTGGACGAAGCTAGAACTCATGAAATATCGTCGATTCAAAATAATACCGTTATTTGGAGAGTCGTGCATTACGCATACATCATGATTTATATTTTAACTCTCTGAATTTAATTAAATTCAATTTCGTAATCATTTCTGATTGTATGACGAGCCCTAAAACCCTACAAAAAATTCTGATTATCTTACAGTTAATTTACAAAAAAATAATTTTTTATTCAACTCACATACAGACATCAGACGTTTTCTAAAAAGCAACCACAGTGAAGGAGCTGGGACATTATATCAACCACATTTACGGCCATTAATAATGTAAATAAGAGTGACTTGCCCTAAATATTTTTGTAGGAAGTGTTATTTTTTATTTGTGTGATATAAAGTGAATGTGCAATGGCAAAAATATTCTTTCTGGTTTTCTTCTAACTCAATGCGATATTCAAATACTAACATGAAAAAATTCAATTAAAGTCTACAAGGGAACAAGTGACTTTAATAGTTAAATTTTATAAGCCACATTTGCGCACTATTAACTGAAAAATATTTTATTTGGAATTAAGCTATGAATCATAACACTTAATTCAAGATGATAAACTATTTTATCTAGGTATCTTGTGCACACCGGATTTCGCGAAAGCATGTCAATTGATTTGATTCGAGACCTATATCTCAGACATTTCGTAAGAATTCTCTGGCAAACCATGAGTGGTTTCGAACCCAATTTGCCCCCCAGGGGACTTACATCTAGTAAGTACGTGTTTGGCGAACACGGGGCCCCGAGCTGAGTCTGGCATTACTTCCACTTACTTGTGCCATGCTCCTTCCTTTATCTTTTCTGACCTCCCTTGGTCACCTCTTGTTCTTTTCGATCCCGACGCCATTAGAGCTAGGGTATCTTTCATTTTCCTCTTCCCCCAGGGGACTTACATCCAGTAAGTACGTGTTTGGCGAACACGGGGCCGCGAGCTGAGTCTGGCATTGCTCCCACTTACTTGTGCCATGCTCCTTCCTTTCTCTTTTCTGACCTCCCTTGGTCACCTCTTGTTCTTTTCGATCCCGACGCTATTAGGGCTAGGGTATCTTTCATTTTCCTCTCTCCTCTTCTTCTTCTTTTTTTTTTTTTAAATGTTTTTTAGGAAAGTGTTTTTAGATATGATGGAATTTGTGTATTGAGTTGTAATGCAGGAGGGTTTTTAGTGGGTATGGCTGAGTCTTTCGGCGAGTCCCACACGCGGGGAGAGTCATGTTGGCTCTCCCTAGTGCGTAACTGCATTTTCCCTACCTGTACAAGTTTTAAGGGCTCTAATGANAAAAAAAAAAAAAAAAAAAAAAAAAAAAAAAAAAAAAAAAAAAAAAAAAAAAAACGAACCCAATTTGCTGTTCTTTCTTCTCCCTAGTCGTGACCAGATACCACAGTGTCGAGAGTAAGTTACGAGTTTATAACATCTAACACTCCCACGAGTTTCAGTTTCGTCATCAATATAAGATTTGCGTTTTAGGTCCATTGTTGTGTTTTTCTTTTGAGACTTTCCTGTGCCAAATGGATTAAATTTTCATAAGAAATGTTTCGTATTTGATAGTCCTGTCACGTACCTATTTTATGTACTCAATGCTTCACCCCTCAGTTGTGGTTTGGTATATATCTTTGAGCGAGCAATATGCCGTAGATCTGTTACAGTGGGCTAGACAAAAATGCTCAACGAAAGGGGGATTAAAATAATGATTCTTTTTGAATGATCGAGAAACGCTAACAGTGTAAGCTCTTAAATTGTACAATAATTTTGAATCATTGTTATATATAAGAGAAATAATTCAAGACGTATTCTCCGCTTTTGAATAATTGGTGAGTTTGGTTAATCAGCTCATGCAACCAGCTCGCATATTGACACAGGTTTGGAGTCAATGAATTTGGACACTTGTCCTCCCTAGTTGGCTGTTATGTGTAGATTTATCTATTACTTTCTTATTTATGAATGTTTTGTCGAATTTATGATTAAATATGTTTTTTTTAATATATGCATTATCTTATCACTTGAAAAAGAGCGACACAGGCGCCTTAGTTGTCGAAACGCCATTATACCTGACTAACCAACCAGTGTAGAGTGTGAAGAAAGTTCATGAGAAGAACCACTTTGTCACTCAACCATGGAATCCTTCAATTTTGCACGTCATTTTCTGTGAAGGTCGAGGTCAAATTACCTCAACCGGCTCCGGAGAGTGACCTTGGTCTTCACCCAGGACATTGCTCCATGATATCGAAACCTGCGTCGAAGAAGAGGTTACGCAGACCCGACCCCTTGGACCTTCGATGTTATAAATTCGTTGAGAAGACAGGGAAGGGGGCCTATGGAGTATAAATGTCAAGGATATGACATGGGTATGAATCGTGATACGAACAGTAGTCTGCTAGTCACCAGTTTTTTCTTTCTTTCGTAAAACCGAGCTGTTTTGAGTGTAAATACGGTAAAAATTCATATTTTCATCTCATTCATTCATTCATTCATTGTAGTATTTGTAAATGGCAAATGTAGCGTGCTATTGAAGCTTATCTAGATGGAGCAATTCTCTTTCCTGATCTCCCTTGGTCACCTCATGTTCTTTTCGATCCCGACGCCATTAGGACTAGGATATATTTCATTTTCCTTCCTCCCCCAGGGGACTTACATCTAGTAAGTACGAGTTTGGCAAACACTGGGCCCCGAGCTGAGTCTGGCATTACTACTGCTTACTTGTGGAAGGCTCCTTCTTTTCTCTTTCGTGACCTCCCTTGGTCACCTCTTGTTCTTTTCGATCCCGACGAGATTAAGGCTAGGGTATTTTCCTCATTTCTTTTCCACCTCTCTCATTTTTTGTCCCCCCCCCCTCATGTTATCTCATCTCCCCATTTTTGTCCCCCTTCCCCTCATTTCTTTGTCAATGTTTTTGATATTTGGATTTGAGATATGTTTTGGTGTGTTGTAAATCAGGAGGGTTTTAGTGGGTATGGTTGAGTCATTCGGCGAGTCCCACACGCGGGGAGAGTCATGTTGGCTCTCCCTAGTAGGTAACTGCATTTTCCCTACCTCTACGAGTTTTCAGGGCTCGAATGTCCTTTGATGTCGACATGAGCCGTATAGAAAATAAAATAAAATAAAAAAAAAAAGCACAGCATACATATCGTAAGTGTTGAATAATACCTGCGAAACCGTAAAGCCCCACCAAATAAAAAAAATATATTAAAAAATAGATTGAGCGCTGGGTGGTAGGAGTTGGGTGGTAGGCTATTGTTAGAAGGTGAACCTGTTAGCTAGGTTTACCCACATCTTAGCCGACATGGAGGGGTAGTAGGAGTGGTTAGTAATAGAGTTATTGATAGTAGCAGGGGGTGGATAGAGGAAGGAGGGTTCGCTTTTCAGTAGTCACTATTATATGAACTGGGACATTTGTGTGAAAAGCTACAAATTTTTCTGACTTTTTTTTTTTTAATGAGTAGATCGGGGCTCCTCCCACAAGTTCTCGGGAGGGTTTAAAATTTGCACTCCCCTTTCATCTTTCCTGTCTTCTTTCCTTTCATCGTTCGTTTCTGTAATTCGAAAATATAGTATTTAAAAAAATTGTTTTCCTTTTTTTGCGAAATAATGTATTGGTATTCTGTTTTCTTTTCTTTCATCTTTCTATTTAGATATTTGTTGATTTCAGGAGGGTTTTTTAGTGGGTATGGTCGAGATATTCGACGAGTCCCACACACGGGAAAGAGTCATTACGGCTCTTCTCTACGGTGCGAAACTGCATTTTTCCCTACTTGCATGGGCTCTAATGACCTCGATGTTGACGAGCCCTAAATCCACCCCCCCCCCCACACACACACACAAAAGTAAATGAAATGAGAGTTGTAGAGGAGTAGTTCTGTCAGGTATATTGGATTTGGCTCCGCGTATCACAATTCTTTCTCTTGTACAGAAAGTTATGTTATTCTTACAGTACCCAATACGACGTTGAAATAACTATTTTTACATTCAAATCTTAAGATGATAATTATATGGTTTTGTAACAAATATGTATTTCAAATATGAGTTAACTCTGTAGAGACTAGAGACCAACAACAGAAAATAGTCGATGACTGAACGACTCGAAAATGTACAGGAACCAAATCATACCATGTAATTTTGACAAGTTAAATAATTTTAACGCAATTATCACATGCATCATATGAGCGTGCAGCAAGATAATGTATGCAATGGTATTCACATAAAGGACTTGTGACTAAATCATCAAAAAGTAGCCTAAAACATCTGAAGATGAGGAAAACATCTCCCCGAAACGTTATGTAGATTAATGAAGTATCAAGTGTTTCGTGCGTCCGATGTAAAGTGTTGTCTAAAATAAGAGCACTGTGAATCAATATTAAATATGTATTTCGCTATTTTTAGCGCAGTTTAACGGCTAAAGGCTTCAGTAGTAGCTGTTTTATCCTAGAGTTGTGGAATTATTCTGTATTAAATGTTCGTAGCAATTAAATTATTCATGGAAGTATTTCTACTTCTGTTATAGAAACAATGAGGATGATAGTTTGCATTCGACTAAGTTGCAACATTTACCTTAAAATTAGAATTTCTGGCGTAAAAGAATTGATAGTTTCAAGCAAAGAAAATTCCGATAAACTTCCCTTTTTAATTCCGTTCTTTACATCCCATTCCTTAAGCATAATATATATTTGACTTGTTTTCGTGCATTCGTGACTGATTTTCTTGGCGTTGCAAGTAGAGATCGTTCAGAAAGAAAATTTCATTTTGAAATCTTGATTAGTTTATAAATAGGTGTGTACTTCCATTGAATCGTGAGTTCGAAAGAAAGATTAACTCGAACCCTGATTATCTGTGAACGAATCTGCTTTAGACTATCCGATTTTGAATTTTGTGACGTATGTAGAGCGTTTTTTTTAGTGATCTCGTAAGTACGCGATCTTATAACGCGAATAAACAAGCAATGGCGTTACGAAACCGTGTGAGTCGCCTTATAAAAACAGGAAACTGCAGTAAAAAAAGCGAATCACGAATTTGCGAATTTCTAAGCGTCGAATACGTGATTGTGGGGGTGGGAGTGGACAGCGGCACGCGAGCGTATCCTCCCGTCGCACCTTCGACTCCCAGACGCATGCGTGTCGAGTTGTTGCGGGGGCGCGGCAGAGGTGCGACCAACAGGTTGGCTTGCTTTCCGCCGCCCCCCTCCCCGCTCACTCCGGGTGTCGTGCGTGATCTCGTGTGGACGGAGGGTGTGGCCAGGCTGCGCGGCGGCGGGCCGCGTACGTTATGTGAAAGGCATTTCACATTCTCCGCATACAGCATTTAGGTACTCCCCGTCGCAATAAAAAGGATTGCTAATCACTTGTTTCCACTAGTTTGACTGTAGTGGATTTCCTAATGGATTTGAACTGTTGATTTCAAAGCAATAGTTGTGACTTTTTCGTTAACTCTCATTGCTGATTTATGGGTTATCTTTCCGGGTGTGGTACGATGTATCTTAAGAAAGGGGAGGTTTGTAGGATTTAATACATTTGGGTACGTCACTGGCGTTAATAATATTTTTTTCTGTGTACTACGGCAACCGTTTCCCGTACGATAATGTTAGCTCTACTTTGTTACATTCGGTATTTAAATTTGAAAAATTAATTCTTTAGAAACGAATCATATCGAAGTAGAAGAACATTGACGTAACATAGAAAATTGTTACTCTGCAGAGAGCGAAGAAATGAATTTTAATGGTTATACATTTTTACTGTAGAAAATTAAATTGACAGATAAAAATATACAAGTTTACTTTAATTTTAATCTATGATATTAATTATATACTTAATTGTTTGAAAACAAAATTCATAATGACGTTTATTCTGAACCGCCGGGCAATAGGGAACCATATCCTAGTGTTGGTGTGCACAAGAATAATATTATTATTCTTTCCCAAATAGAACCATTGATGACAAGACAAAACCGTTCATGTTCCTCTTCGCTATTATGGTATACGTCTATTATTCGTCTTTAAACTTCGATTGTGAAATTTTCAGTTAATATTTTTCAGACGTAGATATGAAGTTCTGAGATATCTTGAGCTACTTAAATATGTAGTTTTGGTCAGCGATGTACGCCGTTTATTTAAAAATCAGATCAGTGTGTGGAGTGAAAACTGGTCTTCTCATTTCGTTTCTTTGTGTGATCTAGTTCATAGGTGCAAATACATTACCGTGCAGTTTTTCTGGAAGGGTGTTGGTTCTGAAAAAATTTAAAATCTATTTTTTCGTCCTGCACTTCCTAGTTTTTCACACGAGTTCATAAAGATTACCCTGTTTTCTCGTTGGCTCCAAAAATCTTGCTCAAAAGTACATCCTGTCGATCTGGATGCGTAGTTTGTTGAGTTAAAGGTCCTTCCGGAAGTTCGATCCACGTGTATACCAGAATTAAATATTTTAGTCGTAAAAATTGATCTGTATCTAATTTTCACACTTTTGAATGAAACACGCTATTTATTTTGCTATATGTTTGGAATAATGTATGTGTTGCAGTTTATTAGTACAAACGTTCAGTAATCCACATTTGTATGAATTTTATATTTGATACAAGCGGGGGAAAAGAATCGCCTTATTTTTGTTCGGCGTGTTCATACGTCAGCGAGGTGTTCTCTGTTCATGCTTTTGACCACCATCATTCCTGTTCTAAGCACTGAGCTGTCGCTCGGACATGACAAGTTCCTTGCACGAACTTTATTTCTTACCTGTGGTTGCCTGTGCCTTGTTAGTGTAACACTCATTTTGCGTGATACTCTCTTTACACCATACATGCAACATAGCGATTGCAAATGCTCTCTGTACTTCCTTGTATCTATTGTGAGAATAGAAGAGAGGAGAAATTTTTTAACTGGTTGTAGAAAAAATTAAAGGATGCAGTCTCGATCAAATTATATATGTATACTTAATTTACGGCTATAATAGTTTTTCGTTCATTATTAAACTACGAGAACTACTTTTTTGTGATGTGCGAAAGTTACCTAAATTGTAATCATCACGTTTTTCCTTCTGTATGTCATTTTCCTCTGTTGCCCAATATACTCTATATATTGTCTTTCTGCTTGTGTAGTATTTTCGTTCCATATTATTTTCCATGTGCCAAACCTTCTTTTACGGTGTCATCTTCATATTGGTATTTTTTAGTATATCCGTATAATTTGTCTTTATAACGTTACTAAAGTAAAAAAAAATCCTATTATATTGGGGGTGGGGTGAATGGATACCATAGCTCCATTTTGTATATAAAAATGCAATTGCTTTGTCCGTCTTGTAGCGTATATTTACCATGCATGGTCCGCACCTGCTAGGATAGAATTTGGACTTCCGACTCATGAGGGTTCTGTCGTTGGTGTAATAACTTTGTTAGACGATGTATAAAATAAGATTTAAATAAGTTAAAATATAAAATTGTCGTTTCGTATAGACGTGTTCCTCACGCCGATGTTTGGTGCTCGAGACATTCTCGCTGTCTCGTTAGACTGGACTTCGGTCCCCGCGCTTCAAAGTGATTCAGTCGAGTTGCGTGTTTTAACGTTTAACTTCCAAGCACATACTTGTATAAACTTATACTTGTATATACTTATATAATATTATATAATAATATTTCTAGCGAAAAATTAAGTTCTGAAAATGTCAGTTATGTAAATGTTAATCTCTCGGAATGACTCATTTATCACCCAAGAAAAAAACAAAATTTTATCATGCACACAAAATATGTATTCAATCCATGATAATATCCCTGCAACTTACGACTCCCTTGCTGCGATTAAGCGCAGCATGGAGCTCGCACGTCACAGGGAACTCTCCCAACATTTCACACTTTAACAGTGTTAGTGCCTGTTTGTTGGAGTTGGTTTCCAACAACATGGTACCATTCCGTAACCTTTTAATGTTCTTTAAAGCACCACATATTCCTTGAAGCCCTTTATATATATAAAAGGGAGAAACTTTTTCCAAAGTTCCTTCATTTCTTTTCATTATTATGAAAACATTCTGGTATGGAATGTTCTGTAACTTTTCATGTTTGGTTTCTGAAGCGGGAGGGCTGGCAACCCTCGGCCGCTTCGAAGATCCTGAGGCGTAATACTTACCCTGCGTCTCGCCCACTCCGCAAGGCAGGGGAATCGAAATATCTGTCATTGTGTGTGGCTTTAGGGCTCGTCAACATCGATGTCATTAGAGCCCTTAAAACTTGTACAGGTACGGAAAATGCAGTTACGCACTAGGGAGAGCCAACACGACTCTCCCCGCGTGTGGGACTCGCTCCCCGCGTGTGGGACTCGCCGAATGACTCAGCCATACCCACTAAAATCCCTCCTGAATTACAACTTAAAACTCAAATCCCAACATATCTCAAGACTTTACTAAAAACATTAAAAAAAGAAGAAGAGAAAACAGGTTTTCGTTTCTCTGCTGAGAAAACAGGCTGTGTTCTTTTCAGTAGGAGAAGAAGCCTTCTGGCACAACCTCACCTCGCCCTGGGGAACAACATTCTCAAATTCTATCGTTTTGTGAAATTCTTAGGTCTAATCTTTGATCAGAGATTGAATTGGATTGAACATCTAACAGACCTAAGAGCAAGAACATGAAAATCTCTGAATTTATTGAAGTGCCTCAGTAACAGGGAATGGGGCGCTGATCGCTACTCCCTGC
>NNCF01129922.1:97681-110650 GCA_002313205.1 Laupala kohalensis | reverse complement strand
CCAAATATCAATCCATGATTAACTACTCGCATACTGGCAATTCAATAATTATTTTGAAAATATCCCTAGCGTGTCTGTAGTGTAAATTGCTTCATTGTACCTTTTGTTTGTTGATGTCGAGAAAAGCTAACCCTGAAGCGACATTTTCTTCGTCTTATGATCATATTTTAACTGCGTCCGAGTTTTGTGAAGTTATTGCTCTGGAGAACTGAAAAATGTATTTGCCTTGTTTAGAAAATGTTGATGAAAATACTTGAAGTGCATTACATTGTGATTCTTATTTTTTTCCCATTTGAAATTTAAGTTTTTTGCCTTATAAGTTGTAATAAGAATTATTATAAGTTATTGATTTGTTTATAGTATGACTATGTCACGTGAAAAATGTTGTATAGTAGGATAATATTTGTTCGTCTCCGGTTTCGTGTTTCGATAACCAAAATAAATAAACGAAGAGTGGTTAGCTGTTGAAAAGAATAAACTCCGACTTATCAAATCTTCTGTTAAGTCATGGAGCAGTTCCTGTAGGCCAGCCCGGCGCGACGAGGTCCTGCTGCGCCTAGGACATTGTCCTCTCTCTCATCGGTATCTCTTACTACTTGATGATGAACCCGTTCGTGAGGAGTGTAGCTGTTCTCTGACAGAGCGTCATTTACTAACTGATTGCAGAAGATACTCGAGTATACGGAGACAAATTGTTCTGGCTGCAGATTTACCAACAATTTTCGGAAATGAAACGGTTAATGTTAATAAACTGTTGGATTTTATGAGTTGATCGGGGTTCCTCCCACAAGTTCTCGGGATAGTTTGAATTTGCATTCCTTTTCCTATTTCCTTTCATCCCTCAACTTAAAAACTCAACTTTCTTTCCATATCTCGATAATGAAGAATAAAACGAAGAATGCGATGAAATATTAGTGTTATGCTATTTGTTGGGTTTTGGAGTGCAGACATTCGTAGTGTAATATTCGACAGCGGTGGCCTTATGCTAACGTGTTCTCTCCCAAAGCACTGGTTTTGGGAAAGCGCGGTTCGATCCCACACTGTGTCGCTCTGGATGAGGTGTCCCTCACCTAACCCAGATTGAAGTCGGCTCGGTTTCTTGGCCTTTATGTCCTTCCGAATTCCTTCTCTTGACCCGTGCGATTCGATTAAAGACGCATGTTTCGTTTTACAGAAAATCCTAACATAATAAGGTGCTTTATTTATTGATTAGCGGTGCAGGTTAGACCATTGAGGTGTTGGGTTTCTGGTAAGGTACTGAAGCCTTACCTGCGGTGGTGAGGGAAACCCTAAAGGAGAAGCTCATCTAATTCAGCGGATCGAGCGCACTTTTTGGCGTTCACCGGTATGGTGAGAGGGAAAACACCTTTAGTACCCACACCAAGGGCACTGTAATGACAGTCAATAATTATAGAAGTAATTAGTAAATAATCAAAATTGCTTGTGGTTCGTGATGTAATCATCTTCGGTCAAGGATATTCCCGTGACAAAATTTTCTTCACGATGGTCCAGTGTTTTCTTGTTCCAGCAAGAGTGGAGGAAGAAATCGCTGCCCCCCTGAGATCTATTGCCCGCAGCGTAACGACTCGTCGCTTGTTAACCTTCTCGGTGCAACCTGTAATTCTCCGAAAGGTCCAATACTTCTTGCGACAGCATCTGCTTCTGCCACATCCTTGAGTCACGCGGCGCGGTGTGGATATTTGTACTCTCACTATTCCTGCGTTTCCCAATTGTTCGTGCTTATCGAAGGGGAAAACAAGTGTTAGAAAGAGCATGTATTTTTGTCGATTTCGTTTCTTAAACAAATGTGTATTGTATTATGATGTCAATTCGTTGTTAAACTCTATAAACGTTTTTCCACGGCGTTGAGAATAGATATTTGTGGGAATAACGGAATTTGTTGTTAGTTAAAACCTCAAGTATACTCGTTTTAGTTTCTTTCCACATGGAACCAAAGAAATAATCTTTGTGCAGTCTTAGCGGGTTTTTTCACTTGTAATATATAACTACCCTGACTAAATAGCCACGTATTGATCGCTTAATCGTGTGTAAATCCGTTGCATCTTTAGGCAGACGTTGAGTGAAATATCAGCAGACACTATAGTGCAATAGTTGTCCTATAGTATTTAACGCATTTGTCGCAGTTTGTGAGGAAAGTTATATGCGTTAGTTTGAGTACCAACTCCAGCATTTTCACCTCTGCTATTGAGTGTTGATGGGAGGGATATTCGTTACGTGTTTCTTCATAGGAAGATACTTCACACGTTTCCATTTTACATACATCCAATAAATCCATACATGGTACAATAGTACACAAGTACTTATTGAATTTGATGTCTTAGTTATTGGTTAAATAGGGAGGCGTTCAACTATAATCGGCATCCAAACTTAATAGTTCAACTATAACCGGTCGCAGCACTTAATAGTCAGTGGTTGTCATGGCAAAGCATATACATTTCATTTATATCTTTGAGTCAGTTTTTGAGATGGAACTCATTATATTCGCCACTTCTGTCTTAAATATTTTATTTTCGTCTCCAATTGTTTTTATCAATGTTTCATCCGATGATGAAATATGCGTAGAAAGTGTATTATTCAGGTAGCAGCGTCGTCATCGAGAAAGTTTTTGGCAGTCAACTCACAAGTCACGGAATACGTCTTCAAAACACTGTGATAATCGTAATGATGAATGGTTGCTTATAAAGGTGGTGTGTTTAGTAGAGGGTTCACCCATGCACATAGGGATGATAAAAGACGTGGTCGTGGAGTCGATAATGAGCGAGAGAATCTTCAATGGTGGTCCACCTTCAATGAAATACTGATAGAAATCGTACTGTAAAAGTTTAATCTTGAAGACTAGTCGTCATATTTTGTGTTGTCGAATTTGTAAAATGTTTTAAGAAAATTAAATCTATATAAGATAGTCGCTCAGATTTTGTGATGTAGGTCTTGTTCTGGTGGTCACTTTAGGTGACGAATTAAACTTTTTTGAGACGGTGGGGAAGAGGATGACATTGGAAATGGAATGACAAAGCAAATAATCAGTCGGTATTGAAGTACATTTACATCTTTAATGTATGATACAAACACAAACAAACACGACATTCATTCACACAGCAGCAGTTCAGATAAAGTGGGCTGCGACACGCTTTCAGTAATGCGCGTAACCACCGTACGCCGGGCCAGCAGCGTACGCGGCGACGGGGGCGGCTACCTTAGCGAGTGCGGTGGCAGCATAAGCGAGTGGTGCGGGGGCGGCGGCGTACGCCAGGGGGGCAGCTGCCACCTTGGCGACGGCTGGGGCTGCCACTAGGGCCTTCTGGACTGCTGGCTCACGATGAACCACAGCGTTGAAGCCATTGATAGGGTCCGCAGTATAGTCCACGGTGCGCCGAGTGCCATCGGGTTCCACGAGGGAGTAGCTGCCTTGGACGACATCACCTTCACGAACCTGAATGAAAAGGAAGAAAATGAATGTCAGTAATGCAGATACACGACGAATATGTGTAAGCTAGGACTCACATGGAATCGGATCTGATTGGTTTTGTAAGATACTTCGAGCATCTTTTTGAGTTATATTATTACTCGTTGACATGATACGTACCACGATATTAAGGGGGTGACGATGATAAATATATAAATGTCTCCGTGTGTGAAACCTTGAGCTTCTGAGATTGAACCTGGACTTGCTGTATCAATTGAGCTTTCAGTCTCCATTGAATGTTCTGGAGATGAGTTGGTTACAAATCATTTAGATAATTCATGGATGATCTGATTACATTTTAACGCTAACAAGTTCCATCACTATTGATCATTCGTAGAAGTTTTCACTGATCTGATGCATGTGCGCTGTATTTTGTGGATATATTGGAGATATGAGACCATTATTGAAGATAGTCTCTCCCACGGAAATCGTGTTGAATGTTACGTGTTGAGTACCCTTGTCTGCGCTCTTGTGAATTTTGGAGTTTTGTGCTAAAAGTCTTTCTGATAGCTTTTTGTTTTGTGTGTAATCAAGAGTAAATCAGTGAAAATTGTGTTAAAAAAGGATGTGCTCTTTACATACACAGTGTATTGTTTTGTGGGTAAATAAAACCGCGTTCGAGTGAGGTATGCCTTTTAATTGAGGAAATAGCAAGCACACCTTTCAGACCTTTCGAAAGTCGCGTCCACACTTCGCAATTTTCTAGGAAGGTGTCCTACTACCCGTACTACGTGGCGTGTACTGATGACTTCGTGTGGACCCTAAGTGTCTGGTTGAACGACGGACAACTCGGATTTTCGTTGCAGATTGACCCCCACGAAGACACCAGCGTACTCCAGGTAACCTGTAGCGGGTTTACCTCCCTAGCAACTTGCACTGTATGTGCGTGTTATCACGGCTTAATTATATGTAAATCTTTACGTCCAGCTTAATGATTTTGCTAACCTGATTATGAAGGTTGAAAAATCGATGCATTTATTCGAATGTCATGACAGTACAAAATAATTTGAGAGTAAAAAATAATTTGAACAGCGTCGCGACAAAATGTCCCTCCATGAGAAGGTGGACAATCCAGAGCAGAATATCCAGAGAAAACTCGATAGCCGAAATTGTTGTTTGTTTCGTCAAGTTACCGTTTACAATTACAGAAGTTCTAAAACACCTTCTCGCCGTTAATTCTATGTGTTGTATTTAATTAGTTTTCTTTCAGCAAGTACTATTCGTGAAAACAAGTCTCAGTATTCATTTCTTAGAAATGTCTTCACGTTTAGCTGGTGGCATATTATCCTTACGAAGAACGTCAGTTAAGACGTCACCGGTATGCGGTAGCCCTTGAATTCTTCTTGTGCACTCTATTTTCGCAACATTTCTGTGGTAATGACTGTTAGTGGCAATGGGACCGCGCACTGAGGTGACTAAGAAAGGAAAAACTAAGAGCTGTCGTTGTCTCAGAAGGACCGAGAGTGCGACAAGTCGTATCGGAAGTTGAATACTGTGGCACTGTGCACATCGACGACAAGCTGCCGCTGCCATACGTATGTCGTTGCGACTTTCTTTTTCCGGAGAGCGGTATTGTCATTGTGTTAAACGAACCTCGTGTTGGCCTTTAGAGTCGCCGGTCAGTGCGTCTTGAACTCCGTAGCTGAAGCTATACTTGGCCGGGGCGGCGGGATAGATGGGTGCAGGGACGGCCACCTTGGCGATGGCGGGAGCGGCGTACGCCACGGGGGCAGCCACCTTGGCGACGGCTGGGCCGTATGCTCCGAATGGGGCGGCGTGAGCATAAGCTTGGGGGGCGGCGTAGGCGGCGATGGGGCCGGCGGCGTATGCTGCTGCAGGGGCCGCATAGGCCGCGGGGGCGTAAGACAGGCCTGGGCCAGCCACAACGCCTCCACGAACGGCAGACACCGCTGCGAAGATGAGGATCTGTAACGAAGTAGTCGTATACAATAAAATTTTACTTAATTATTTCCGGAGTATTATGATGTAAACGTAAGTAATATAAGATGCCAGTAACTTCCTAATCCGTACATATCGACAGTGACTTCGGCGTAAAGCGTTTGCATAGAATATTCTATGATTTTCCTTATGTTTAATTTTTTAGGTTGTCTCTTTTTTCTATCGGATTACAATAAAACGTACGAATATCGTGGATTATACAAAATATTAAATTTATGAGGACTCTGCAAATCGTATTATCACCCAGAGATGATATTTCTTTACCCAATTTCTCAAAGATTTGTCCAGCAACTTGGACTCATTCCGCGAACAAAACAGTGCACTTTCACGTTCATGTACTAGTGAGAATTGATATTTTGGACACTTACAGCACGTACGAGAAATGTCAATAAATTATATGTTGATCCGTAGCATTATCCGGAAAATAGGTATAAGAGTTCGGAAATGAAGAAATCGAGAGCGACCTGTTTGTTGTATAATATTTTTATTTTAAATGATAATATACTTTCTCTGTTCAACATTTACATTGAATATGTTTTGCTACAGAAAGTAGTGGGTTTCTTCCTGGACAGTGATTTTGGTTTGAATCTCTGGGAGATTATTTTTTCATTCAGGAGTAGAAATCCGATGGTTTGTACGAGTGTATTATAATATTTGAGACGTCTCGTGGTATCAAGAGTTTATATGATTTCGTTCATTTGTATGGAAATAAACTTTGACGAGGAACGCAACTGCTTATTTGTTATGGTTTTGTTTGAAACAAATCCTACGACATTGTAATACTTGGTAACATTTTTGTCACTCGTTGTGTATGTTTCTCATTTTTTCTCCAACATTTTATTTTTATTAAGTTCTTTCTTATATCTATTAATTGCTATTAATTGGTTCAGCAAGAACTCAAAAAACTTTTGCCCATTTTCTCGATGTATTGTAAGGTTAACTATGCCTCTTTTAATTGTCTAGTTAGAGCGAGAAAGTTTAGGAAGCATTCAATGTGTGTACCGTGCCATCGGAACCGAACGTTTGATAGCCAGTAATTCTTAACAACATAACGACCTTTACCCAGACATAGCGCGGAGCGAACTGTTATTTCCCATAGTCGTGTAACACTCCTTTGCTGCTACCTCTTCTGGCTTGGGAGAGCTATTCATGATATATCATTAAATTTCCTTTGGTTCGCTGTTTAACTTATTTTGATCCGACTGAGGGGGACTAGACGTAATAAAGATAATGTTATAATAATTTTGTTATTTAAGAGTTTAAAACTAGTTTCAGCCTAGTGGTCATTCGTAATTGAGAGTTGATATATTTTTACACCCCATTAACATGACAAGTTGTTTCAATTCTTTGTTTGTTGTGTACTTTTTATTTCGTTTAATATAGAAAAATATTTATTTAGGATTATATGACTCATCAACTTTTGGTTTAGAGGAAGACTGACTCTCTATTGGAAACAAAAATTTAAGTTACGAGCATACATCAAGCTAAGCGATTTTATTTTGAATTCGTTGCACATCTTGAGTGATGTTCGAAGCTCATCATTTCATTTGGTCCTAGTGAAAAAAGATACTGACTTATGACCGTCTGCTGGTTACATTGAGAAAATTGCTTGCTATCATTAGCGTTTCGTACATTCAAATAGTTTGGATATGGAATTCTTTCTTTTAATAGAAAATATATTCGTTATTCATGAAAATAAACCGAATCAAAACTATGTCTTATACTAAGTGACTTAAGATGTGAGTTTTATGCATTTTTTGTTTCATTTCAGTTATAAACATCGCCATACTTTGCTCTTTACCTAAAAATAATTTTATTTAATAATTTGTGTTGTTGTGAAAAAAATATAATTCTATGTTTTTCTGTAAAGTATGGTATTGGTTTCCGCGATTAGTCCAGTTGGGTCCGCCATACTACACGCGTTACTATCTCTTACAACATAGTGTATTGAAACCACAATGAATATATTTTGTGATCAGAAATGGTTTTTTTTAATTTTATTAACCAGGTAATATA
This sequence comes from Laupala kohalensis, assembly GCA_002313205.1. Taxonomy (NCBI): domain Eukaryota; kingdom Metazoa; phylum Arthropoda; class Insecta; order Orthoptera; family Trigonidiidae; genus Laupala; species Laupala kohalensis. The sequence goes on along the minus strand of NNCF01129922.1, from coordinate 103,191 downwards.
ATGGGTGCAGAAAATCTTCTAATTAACTTTTGTCTTAGAATGTTTAAGTATCATATTCCGATAGAACTGGCATCTAAAACCAGAAGAAGTAGCATTTTATTTCGCAAGAATTTATGACAGGACCTTAGCAATGTATATCAGGTATGCGATGGTGCTGGACGGTCTGTGCACCTCCTTGTAGTCTTTGCTTACGACGTTTCATTACCGTTTACAATCTCCTTGAAATGATCTCAAAATACCCTAGATTGGAAATATGTAATTTAAATGAAAAAGCAGAAAATCGAAAAAGGGCGTGTGGTTTATTATTATCCGGACGACTAATTTCGTTTTATTTCTCTGGGACTAAAAAAATAAAAATAATAATAAAAAAAAGAGCGGTGACTAAATTCTATCAACGGGTAAAAACATCAATGAAAAGAACGCATTGGCTTTTTTGTTGTTTTGTTTTCACGAAAACTCTAGAATATAGAAGTGAATTCAATAAATCAGAGTGATGTCGGAAGTTTTAAGCTCTCCTCGACTGCAGATAGTTGTTGCTAAAAGTACAACGGGTTGCGTTTCGCCTTGCCTATACCTTGCCAACATGTGCCAAAGGTTGCCACAGTAATGCAATGGACGAGACTGTCGGGACGTTTAGATGAATGGACGTTTTACTTGAACATGCTTTGTCTTAAAAATGATTCTGAAGTCAGAATGTACTTTACAAAAGACGTTTGACGGTGCGAAAATATTTATATGGCTCATCCCCAAAATTATCCTTAATACATTTCGGCATAAGTGGCTTGTGCTATTTATTAAATTGTCATATTTCATCGTTATGAGACATAATATGTACCAAATAACACGAATAATTGAATATAACAAATAATACTGTAATATGAAACAAGAACAGTTGGCATAGAAAAGACAGGCAGAGTGAATTGCTGCCACCTTCCTGTGAACCGTTGAGGATGGGTTCATGAACCATACAAAAGCATTTTCTTTTCTATAGGATAGATTTACTGGTGACGAGAAATGGGATGACATTGGACTATGGTGTTTATTGTCTACAAAAAAAATAAATAGCGATGAAGAGAGCAGTCACGAGCATCCAAAGAAATCTAGAAGGGCTTTTTCAGAAGTAGTTTGATTATAGGGTCTTTAAAGCGCTAGACCTAAAAATATCCTAAAGGATTAACGGAAAACCATTTTCTCAGTCCCCTTGAAAAACATCTATAATGTCTTTCGCGGAAACCATCAATTGGCTGATTTTGTCGATACACCCTAATTGATTCAATGCTCTGATACGCGCTATGGTAGCACAATTCAAAGATCGTCCTCTTTCAAAGGAAGATACTCGTCATGAAATTCAATATAAGACGGCGTATGGATTGAGACGCAGAAGAGAACACACGCACACACGAACTGCCATCATCTTCAGAAAACGTGCTTGGAAAATAATTAGCCCGTGAATTTTTTCTTCTTCTAGTCCCTTCTACCTATTGTTTCTGTTGCGAACTACTCGATCCTGAATAAAAATCGATTTGAATACACTCGGAGACAATCACTCACCAGAGTCTTCATGGTTGTCTGCTGGAGTTGTATCTCGTGGACGTGGAGTGTATCTATCTGTTGCGGGCGCGTGTTGCTTGGTGCTTATATACCCCCTTGGGGCGGTCAGATGGCCCCGTGATGTAAGCGTGGAAGACTCTTCCCCTCGATGGCCTTTCACCATCGCCGTCGACGGCGGCCCCCGCACCGCCATGCTCTGGACGGGAAAGTGAAGAATGTCTGCTTGTACGGTATTTTGTACTTTAACACGTAAGCTTGATTCAAAAAATTATATTAACGTTGGAGTGTGTTTTATAAAAGACGTTTGACGGTGAGAATATTTTAAAAAATGGGTAACTTACGTGTGTTTGTGATTCAATTGAACTACAAGACAACACCAGTTTATGTGACTGTTCTGTTACTTAAACTATCACATTTAATTGTTATAATGAATTATATTTACCATTTAACATTTAATTGAAGTAATCAATAGAGGATTTTTTGCAATTTTTTTTTTTTTTTTTGGGGGGGGGTTAATATTTTTTGTCGGAATTAATCCCTGTTCTATTGGTTTACAATCAAGTGTCGTATCCTATACTAGGAAGCTAACGTTGGTTTTATTACAATGAGCAATGATTTCGGGATGACTGTTGTAACGGTATTGAAGAAATTCGCAGAACAGGGGGAAAACGTGCTGTACAACTGTATCGTTACCAATTACTTTCGTTTTACTACTTTTTAAATGTTAAAAAAATGTGTATTTTACGTATTTTAAAGAAGGATAACTTTATAGATTTCTAGAATAAAACGTGACTAGAGACGTCAAGCAATTGCACGCGAATGACTGAACGACATTAAGACCTGAAAGTCCCAATAACATTGTTGTTGATTGAAATATGTCGGTAATTTTCAACAGAGAAACTCGGTTGTCCGGATTTCGTAAAGATTAAGAGGGAAAATAATAGTTAAAATTGGGTTTCAAGTACCATTAAACTGATAGTGTTATGGATGCCAACATTTATAATTATATTTAAGCAAATTGTGCATTTTCGTAATATTACCGTTGTGTCTAAATAAATTGTATTTTATATTATGCTCTTAGTTTAATAGCGTAGCATCATGTTGAATTTTTTAAATGAAGAAAGGTGTATGGTAAGTTTTCGATGAGAGTTCTCATCACAATTCCCTAGCGCTTTTTAATGATTGTCCTTTCATGTAGACATTTGAAAATATCATACTAGAATTGTCTGCTTGTGTATATCTGAGAGAAGGCCGATGGCCAACGCGTGTTGGACTTGGTTTCGACTACAATTCCGATTTCTTGGGAAGCTTATCGATGTAACAAAGTGCTATTTCTATGGATTGAATTTCGAATCCAGGTAGTTCGCTTTCTGCTGAGTTAGTACATATTGTCAACATGTTGTATTCGTGAAGTTGATAGTACCTACATAATCAAGTTTTAAACTATTTTAGAATTTGTGTTTTTAACATAAATTGAGGGAAAACAAAACTCTTCGTGTTTGCGATTAGTTAGTACAATCATACAGCCCGAATTCGCCCCAAATTTGAGAGGTGGTTATTCGTACATCTCATTTGCATTTGTTTTTGTAATGTCTTCTATTAACTCCTCTTGGACACACCCCGAACGTTCTATTATTAAATAATAATAATATTATTAATTATAATAATGATATTACAAATATCCCTTGACAATTCGATTTATTTTTATTTTAAAAAAATTTTAAACGAGTAATAAATTTGTGAATCGTTTGCCCCTTATCCGATTTATTCCACCTGTATTGCCATGTAGACATTAAAACCCTATGCAATTGACTCCTGTCCATTATCATTTGTAACTTTCTCCATTAACTATAATTTTGTGTGTTTTGTTCTAAATTTTATTAAACTTCTAAATACACAAAAATCTAGGTATAATCCCTGATTGAAGGAAGTTGAAAATGTTCTAATGCCAAAAAACATGTTTTAACAGGAGAGACATAAAACTGATTAAACGCCATAAGTGATTATTCTAAAAAATATGAAAAATCATCGTAGATTACTAGCTTAATCTTGCAACTAATGGCTTTTTTTTTACAAAATAAAATTTATCCAAACTAACGATGTTTGGTTGAAACCATTGGAAGGTCCAAATAATTAAAATGTGGATAGTACTCAAAATAATGTATGTGCCACGTCTAATAACCATTCTTTATCCCGACGTTACGACAAATCATTAAAAAAATAGTAAATTATATAATGATACTATTTCTCCGACTAATACTTGTTAGCCTTGCGTCGATGTATACGCCCACGCTATCTTTAGATCGTCATAGCAATTAAATTATCAATAGAATACACTCGGTTTCCAAAACAATGACGTTTCCAAAGAGAAATCTCTTTTTTCTTCTTAGAATCCCCCCCCCCATTTACATGCCTCAAATACACTTGTAATGCATGGGTCAATACAGTTCTCTGACAACCTCTTCTACGCATATACGCTTCCGGTATAACTTATGCTCTTCATCGGCCATATCGCGAAGTGACATTTGGAAGTGTTGCAGCCGGAGTGTTTTCATTTCCTAGCTGCAGCAGCCGTTGAGCCATTGCGGCGTGGGTCGCGCGTCTTCGTGCTCGTGGGTCACGCCGTTGCCCCCTGGTTGCGGTCGCGATACCCCCACGCGCGGGCACCGGAGGGGCAAGGGCCACGCGAGAGACGGCGGACGGCTCCAACTCCCACGGAGCTCCTTCTCGCACTTGGCCTCGATGCGAGGCGATCATGTGCAGAAAGCGAGGGGAGCTTTGTTAGTCAACGCTGCTGCTCAGTTTTCAGGATACTCGAGAGAAAATAGCTGAATTTAAACGCAAACGAAGATACTGACACCGACAGCGTGTTGTAGTAGCAGCAGCTTCTTCGCTTCCACGGCTGAGCGGTAGAACGCGGGTTCGAACCCTGCTCGGGAGAACTAGGTAAGGTATCCAGCTGGGGTTTCCTTCACCTCCATAAAATATGTCGGATCGATACCATAAGTTTCCCGGCAACCCAAAATGTCTCCTTCCCAAGTCTCTCACCCGAGTCACGGATAGGAAAAAGAGGATATGAAATAAATATGAGATAGGGTATTAGGCCAATCAGTGGTGCGCAGTTGCTAAGAGAAAAGCGTTGCCTCATCTAGCAACAGTTTGTTTTCATTAGCTTTATGTAGGAAATCCCAAGACTAACTGCCCCAAAATGACAAAGCTGGACAGTCCCAAGTCCCATCAAATAAACCCCGAGTTAAAGGCCCTTTTTGTGTTTCGTTCGTGTTTAATATTTCACCGGTATGAAACTAGTATTAAGGATCCTCGCACTTTGTTCATTATGGACTTGGATTTGGTATTTACTCTACTAGATCGATGATATTGGTTTCTCTTACGAAGTTCCTTGCGTACTGTCTAAAATAAATTATTTATTCGAAAATACGCGTGATTTTGTCTATATAAATTCCTGCTATTTGTGATCAGTGTTGTATTAGGGGATGTATTTTCTTGATGGTATGCTAAATTTAAAATAAACGGGATTAATTCGTATTTTTGTGAACGATTAAGTAAACAATGTATGCTGGAGAAAATTGGTATTTCCATATAATTCCCATGAGGCCTACGGCTTATTCGGCTGCTCCACCGCCATTGATGAAATCTTTCTGCTGCGTACACCGTTGTTTTATTTGTCTTCCTGTTGTTATGAAATGTGTTGGAGTAGTTTTTGTTTTCAAACATTCAAACACTGGTTTGTAAATGTGGTGCATTGTATATGACGAGGTTTGTAATTTTTTAGGACGTTTTTGAATGGCAAACATGAAAGACCATAAATTATTTCACTTACAAATTGATTATTAAAAAGTAGTTACAAACTGCACACGACCATGCAGAGGACAATAAACTATTTTTTTTTGTAAACAAGACTATCCTGTCAACAAAAAAAAAAAAAAAAAAAAAAAAAA
>NNCF01129922.1:75053-96965 GCA_002313205.1 Laupala kohalensis | reverse complement strand
AAAAAAAAAAAAAAAAAAAAAAAAAAAAAAAAAAAAAAAAAAAAAAAAAAAAAAAAAAAAAAAAAAAAAAAAAAAAAAGACTATCCTGTCAATTCTGTTTAATGGCACTGAGGGATCAAGGGATCAAATCTGATCTGGTGGATTCATCATTTTTGCGCCCCAAAGCAAGGCACGCACTCACCAAAAATAAGAATAAAAAATAGTTATAATATCTAAAGATGTTTAAATGTATATATTTAGATATATGGTAATTCAAGCGGGTTTTTAGTGGATATGGTCGAGTCATTTGGCGAGTCCCACACCTGGGGATAATCATGTTGGCTCTCCCTAGTGCGTAACAGCATTTTCCCTACATGTACAAAAAGTTTAGGACTCTAATGACCTTGATGTCGGCGAGCCGTAAATCTCCATTAAAAATATTTACAGAATATCAGGAAATGTTCATGGTTGTGAGAATTATGGTAAGATTATGAGTTAGCTTTAGTGGCAATGATTAGTGCAGGTACTATGCCAAGCCTATTCCTGGGAAAGTCGTCGTCCTTATGCTAAGCAATGCCCTCCACCTTAAGTGTCCCTACATACATATGTGTCAACATGCCCCCACAGTACCCGCAACGATCAAGTAAGCAGTATGTGTATAAGACCCTGACTTATACACATACTGTGTTGAGCCCACCCTGCGGCTAATCCCGCGACAATTTTGTAAGTTTTATTCTCATAGTTCTGTTTTGTGAGGGAGCTTTAACTCATCTGCTCTAAACCTAGGTCAGTGCCGACCGCTGAACCTCGAGTGTGTCCAAAGTGAATTAGTTATTCCTCTAGTGTGTAATGTGCGCTCGTAGGGTATTGAGGATTGTCTAAACCTGGAAAAGTGCTTGGCGTTGGCGGGACCTAAAACCCCATAAAAAAACTGGAGATACACGAATCAGAAAGTATCGTTAGAAATATACTCAAAAACATTGAAAATCTCTGATCGAGTAACATTGTACCTCAATCACGTAATTAGGTTTTCCAGGTTTTATGTATGAGTCTCCAAATTTCATAAAAGGCTGAAGGTTTTGTTACGAAGACGAAAATAATTTTGGAAAAGGATGGTATCGGTTATGTGTACTCACTTATCTTTCGAATTCTTTCAACCAATCCTTTCACACTGCGTTCCTCACATATGGTTGGAAATTAATTTAGAAGACGAACCACAATTTTGCAACATGAAGTATGTGTTTATCATTGTTATCTGATGGCTTCCACTTTCTTAAAAGAAATAATGAGAATGAAGCATTAATTAATCGAGAGTGTACATATTTTGGGAATGTTACGTAATGGTCCTTTTTAATTTTTATTTCAATATATTACAAATGAGTCATTAAAAATGGTCTGAAGATACCTATAATATATAATATTTATACAAGGTATATGACGATAGACTTGAATTTCCAACTTTTATCAATTTCCGTTCAAATTTGAATTCAAAACTTTAAGTAATTTTAACATTTCGAAAACTTAGTTTTTTGTATTTTCGAGCATCGTTCATATAATCGCCTTTGTTTTCTCGTTTCTGTGTGAGTAGTTGGCCCGACCGGAATTTCAATATGTTGATGCAAAAATTGTTTCATTTAACATTTTTTAGGTTAGTATATTGAGTACTTTCGAAAAATGAATTGCTGGATCATATATTTTTAACGGTGGATGATAATTTTTGATCACGAGGTAGTTTTAACAACGAAGTGGTTACTTGACTTCACTTGACATCCGGGTGCATGTGTACTGTCTTGTATGTATTAATTCCTGTTTGACAAAACCATTGTGAAAACTTACGTCACTGTAATTAGGTACCGTTGGAATTCTCAAAGGCGCTCAATTTATCCTGTCATTTGCTATCTCTATGCAACTTCCTTTCTAAAAAAATATGGTTCTTAAAAAACCTCGAATGAGTTAAAATGACAGTATATATGTTATATTATTGACTGAAAACTTGCGATATGAGTATTAAATTATAGAATATATTAAGGGATGGAGTGTGTGCTCTACTTCGGTTATATTTTTAACTTGTTCTCGACATTACCACTGGATTCCTATGCCATGAAATACTCCCTTACCTTCACTGCGTGTGAATTTCAAAAGATGAAATAAAAAAGTTTCAACAGCATAAAAAATTCATTTGTTCCTGCATATTTATAACGTTTTCATACATAACAGTATTTTTTATGATGAATTCTGATTTTATATGTGTTACTATTTACCACTGCGACTTAAAATTTTAATTAAATGTTTCAGATCACATTTTATTCAAAACATATTGATCATTGAGTAGGACACATGTGTTTTTTTAGCTATTCTATCGATTCAATTTTCATCTCAGTACCCACAAAAATATGTTGATATTTAGGACACTTTCATAACTTTTTAAAAATTAAATTAAAAAAGCCCTAGTTTTTGAATTTTCAGATTCGCTTCGAGAGTGTATTTTCTTATCCCCGAAGAAAAGGTAATTAAAACGTAATAATGGGTTTCTCTTCTATGAAAATGTATATGGAGGTTTCGTAGAACAAGCGTTAAGTGTCATTGGAATGTACGTTTCGTATTAGTCAAGTTAGAATATGTAAGTGATTTTTATTTTATGATGCGTTTTGTATTCTAGTTGTTGTCTGTAAAAGATGCATTGCGTATGTTCAGACACTATCTGCGGAAACAAATAAACAGTCTGTGTCTTAACCGTTGCTGAATTAACTAACCTCTGGTTTCCTTTGAAATTTCCTGTTACACCGACGACAAGGATGTTCGAGACAGTGTACCACAGATGATGAAATCATGAGGTCGAGACGTCGCGTAAATAAGTGCAATAGTTGCTTATTATTGAAAACGGTTTTACGTTTTCAAATTCTGCGCAAAGAAATAATTCAGTTAAAACCTCTCGTTTGACATGACTAATTTCTTACCACCTTTTCGAAAACCATTTCGCATGTGAAGAATTTTTTTAGAAGTACTTCGAGAGATATACGCTATCGTTCGGATAATTTCCATTTGTGCAACCTGTATCGTTATTCTGAAATTGCTTGAAATGGAAGGGAAACAATTTTTATAAATTTGTTTTGAAAGTAGATCGTCAATTTTCAGTATGATTGGAATACTTTTCTCGTATCGAACCCACTTATATAATAACTGATAAACTTGTTTTTTATTTTCTTGCTGGTAACCTAAATGTATTTTCGTGCACGCCAGTACATTTATAGACAGAAAATATCTTCGCTCATTTATTTTTCTGAATTGGCTAACGTAAAGAGTTTTTCAAAACTTTATTGAAACATTATACTTATAGACTTACGATCTTAAACGGACTGTCGGATAAGGTCGTAAGTCTATAATAATAATAATAATAATAATAATAATAATATTTCTTTATTATATATAGAACGTAATTTGTAGTAGAATTTATTACAATTCGAATACCCAATTATTTTCCATAGTTCGAAAAAAATTGAATTATTAATTATGTGTCCCTATTTGTCTTTTAATCTTTCTTATTGCTAACCTGTATTACAAAGTACTATCGCGATACATGCATGAAATGATCTGGCTAACTGACCTAGCGCCATGGAAAAAAAAAGACGAAATATGGGATAATCGCTCCATCAAAGGTGGAACTCCTATAAAAGTAAATCAGTCTGGAGTAGTTCGTAATCGCAAATAGTAAAATACATTTTTTAATGGGAGATATTTCTAGTATATATGTATATTTTGTCAGACAGCTCTGATGCAGATTATATAGTTAGAAAATCTGCTGCATAACTTCATGCGGTAGGGATATGCAGATTAGGAAGCCAGGATAATTCTAATAGAAATAATGTAATATAGAAATGTATGCTCATATAAATAGTGTAATATCTTATTTTGTAGTGTTATCGTTCGTAGTTTGTGCGTGAAGTACTTTGAATCGTATATTTATTCCTGATCTGCAATTATTAGAAGGACAAATTCCTTTACCTTTCCAAACGCAATTCTTTAATTCTTTTGTTAAGACATAACTTTCTCCAAAACTACTTGAAGTTTTTACGGTGTGTCAAGTGACAAANNAAAAAAAAAAAAAAAAAAAAAAAAAAAAAAAAAAAAAAAAAAAAAAAAAAAAGTGACAAATGTGTTTCTTTTTTACTTTTGCTCAAATCTAGAAAATTTGTTTTCGTTTCGTCAAAGAGTTTAAATATTTGTTAGTGCCACTGAATATATTGGTACTTACGAAAGTTGGAATGGCGAAAAAAAATTGCCATATTACCTGGAAAACGGCAATATGTTAGGGATCGAAAATAGAAATGTGATGTCGTAGTTATTTATCCATATATTTATGAATGTAACAAAAGTTTACGAAAACCTGACTAATTGATAAGGAGTTATAACATACTTGTGGTATAAGACACGAATATAGCGATATATTGCAGAAGTGAAATTCCTTTCTCGAAGCATTTTTATAAAGTGTTGCCACCAAGAAAAAATTCATACTAGATTATTGCCTTAAAATGTACTAGATTAAGAAGAAAGGTACTAGATCTCCCTTTTCAAAATATAAGAGTCAAATCATCACGCCAATCCTCAGTAAAAATAGTTGAAATTAGAGATGCGAAATTTCGTTCACCAGAAGGAACGAGTCGTTCACCGTTCACTCTATCTCCGGAATCCTTCACTCAGTGTCGTTCCATCGTTCACATGTTTTCTCGCTCTTGTCAGCAAATTGTGGCGACGGAGGGGAGATGTTACGAATTTCTCATTCTCGCTCCCTGTAATATATTAATGCCAGAATATGAGGCTATAATTTAGAAATAGTTAATAAAGGTATTTCTATATTAGAACTATGTAAAGAGAGAAATTTCGGATGTTAGTATATCCCATATTCTCGTGCCATATAAGAATAATACGAAATGATTTGAGTTCACATCAATTTTATAGTGGTCTTTTTATTCCTTGGGCAGGACAATTAAACGATTTGTGTCAAAGATGCTACTTTGCTTCTGGACCACTGTAAAAACTTCCCTACCCAGTGAAGTGTGTTGGAACTAGCAATAGAGCACAGTGACACGAAGGAACGATTGGACTCGTGAACGGCGTAGGGAGTAGGAATGATGGTGGGGGAGGATTTTTACGTTCTGAAAGATCAGTTCTCGACGAATTATGTCAACTATTATTAATGGTTATATTGGAAGATTGTGTGGATAATGTGCGTAAAGAAAAATAATCGTTGGATTATCTATTCGATGATATAAAACAATATATACTGATCATTTTCTAAAAAAATAATTAAAAAAATCACAGAATTCAAAAAGTGTTTATGAAAAACGTTTGATTGATTTATTGAGTGCAGTGTTGTTGAATAGATCATATGACCTTTAGATGGGTTGTGACAGTTTTTCAGTTTCCTGCGTAAAAGTGTTTAGGTATTTTATATTCCAATACGTTAACGTTATTTCATTTTTTGTTTTTACGTTGCTGTGTTGACTATTTGTTTATCCTGATGTAATCTATAAAAGAGGCTTGGCTATTATTAAACAGGTATATTTTCTACGATAACACTCAATTTTCTGGAATAACTAAATGTAGCGAAAAAAATTAATATTTAGATGAACGAAGAACGACCATTCACCAAAAGAAACGATTGGGGCGAACGATTCTTTAAAAGAACTCGTTTCTTTGGAATCGTTCGTTCACGAAGTCACATGTCTAGTAGAAATGCGATATTTATAATAATTAGAGCTTGCAAGTATCCATGTTCCGTCGGAAAGAATATGTTAAGACCGTGCGTACTTGGACTGTTCCCATACATTTTATTTCGTAACTCACTCCCACCTCTGTTTTCCAGATACGATTTGGAAGTTATATCTTGAGAAATTACTGTCACACGCATTTTAATTTAATATTTACGAACATTTTAACCTCGTTATACTCGTTAGAATTGCTTCGATTGTAAAATGTGTTTTAGGAAGACGAATGTTTAAGTTTCCCTCAACGAAGTGGATTGGAGTGTCATAATTCCAGGAGATAAAGTATCTTTGATACTGGAAGAAATTTTTTTTATTGATATTTAAAGATTTAACCTTCAGGGATTATCTTTTCAAAAGCATTCCGGAAATTTGATACGTTCATTAATATCATTAATCTATTGACTTGCAATTTTTATTTTAAATATTTTCTTCAATAATATTAATAAAATTTTGGTCTGGTTTAATTTTGATAAATATACTTTTGAAGAAGGTACTGATTTCCTTAAAAAGTACCCATGTACTAATTTTTTTCATTAAGTTTTAGATTTAGTATTAAAATACTGAAGTTGGTATTACTGTTTATACATAGTGTTTTCCGGGCGGATGACTGTACTACGCACACTAGTACTTCGTTTCCAAGTTGTCAGGGCACACATTAATTTTTGTTGTTCAGTAGTCAGTAGCCGAAATCATTTGTTTCCTGGAGTAATGTTTTTGCTATATATTAGCGAAGACTTCCAATTTTACATTAGACGCGTTGAGAAGCGGTTTTATGAATATAACCGTAAATATTTTCAGAACGATATTGTTTGGTAGGAAATATTTGAGCGTATTGATTGGTTGATAATTGAATGTATTTAAATTCGGGTTTGTATGTAATTGTATTCTAATTCTATGTTAATCCGGTTTTTTTAAACATCCCTCTACTTTTCTTACATTCACGCCATTTCGGAGGACTTCACTCAGTACTTACGATTGTGTTGACTACAGCCTTAACGGTTAAGGCGTGAATTCGCCATTGTATCGTTCCTCGCCAAAAATGAGGTACTGGGATTATTTTTTAGAATTTTTAATACTATAAATTGCGAATTTATTTCTAATTACCATCAGCTTTTAAAAAAATTGTGTTCCAAGTAGTATTACATGCTGTATGGTAGCATTGGAATAGAGAAAATTATCCCCCAGCGGACTTACATCTACTATGCCTTTACAAAAGTGTTCAATGGAGATTGATAGAATTTGTTAAGTATATCTCTGAGAATGTTGTGATGTTGTCACCTTCGGTTTGGTTGTCCATTCTGCAACTCACTCTTAGTATTTTTTCTTCTTCAATTATGTGTGCGAATTTTTTCATCCGCGGGTACAGGAAGTCTGTTTTTAATCAATAAATTGGAAAACGTGTTTAAAGGCACAAAGCATTCATATGAGTTGTGTATAGCTATCGTTCTTCGTCGTAATGAGTTACGTTTCTGAAGCACTAACAAGCCGCAACATTTTATACCCATTTCGCCGAATGTGTGTTCCACCGGTTGAACGCTATGATACTGCGTGTACATAAATTTGTAGACGCATTGAGGAATTTTTAGAGGATTGCGTTATCTTTGAGTTTATAGTACTCAACGTAAGTTATTTTGATTGTTCTAATATTCTATTATCCGTTATTATTCCATAATAGAGATCAGAGAAAAATAAATAAGAGAACGTGTGGGCTTCGGGATTGATGTTTGTAACGATGGGATTGATAAACTTTTATAAACACGTGGTTTGCTCTTCGGTAATAATTTCCCCCCCTCCGGGATGAGGCTCCTGGAAAATTCCCTATGAGGTCCAGGTCTGGGAATGAAAGGAAATTTATGAAATTTACTACTTGTAGTTTTATATGATTCCTCACTGGTTGTCCTTTAGCAACCACTACGCCTTTAAATTGTTTATGTGTTTGAACTTTGAATATTTTTCTTGAGATGACTTGATTTTTAACGTAAAATAGTGTTTATTTCTTGTCGGCGTTTGCTATAAATCTCATTGTATTGTCTGTGTTCACTCCTCCATTTTCTCCCGTCTCACGACGCTTGTAGTGGAACGCATATCAACTATGAGAACAATTGCACATCATTCATTAAATGATTTATCAGTTGTTCAGATTTCATTCAAATTATTTAATAAATTAAAAATCATAAATTGAAAATTACTGGCTGACTACTCATGTGAATTTTTTTCATTGTGTTCATAAAAACAGAACCATTACAAGAACAAAATTAATCGCTCCTTGCCAATTATTGCAGAAAACCAAACGGTAGTTCTCTCGGGTTTTCGCAATAACAAATGGATTTGTAACTACGAAGTCTCTTTTTATAGGTCTTAAGACTCGCGTATGGGCTCTAATGACCTCGATGTTGACGAGCCCTTAAAGCCCTCCCCCCCCAAAAAAAAACAATAATAATAAGACTCGCTAATTTAACTTTTTGTTTAGGATCAATATTAGAGTGACTAGATTCAAAAGCATAAAAAATCGCAAATTTCGCACTTAAGAGGGTTCATTGAAAAAAGTGACCTTTACGATCGTTAAAATAACGTGGAGGGTTTTAGATTTTCGTATTTTATACCTAATCACATTTTCCCCCGACTATATCATTGGGTCGATTTTCCATTACATGTATATTGCCTGTTCCCATTGACTGATCAGGATAGTCCGAAACAGAAAGTTTTTAAAGGGCAGTTTTTTCCATGCACGGATCTCTAGATTGTGAGCTTCCACTGCGCTCCTTCGGCGGCATGCGTGTTATTGAGTACAAGAAAATTAATAAAAATTATATTATTGTTATCAATATTTAAACTGTGATTCGGAATCCCTGAAAGCTAAGAGTTACTTGGCAAACAATTTTTATTGTAATTTGTGTATTGAACCCCCTAAGTTAGTTTCATAAAGTGTGTGGCTTTGCCATTATGTTATACGAATATGATTCCTCATTAGCAAGTACACCACTAAGAAAATACCACTACACATACATTTTTGTACAGGTAGGGAAAATGCTATTACGCACTGAGAAGAGACATCATGGCTCTTCCCGCGTGTGGGACTCGCAGAATGACTCAACTTTACCCACTAAAACCCTCCTGAAATACAATATATCCAAACATAAAAAGGCGGAAAAGAAGAGACAACAGTTTGATAAAAATTATACAAAAACCACAAGAAAGAAAAAAGTAAATTTAGAGAGAGAAAGTGTAAATTTAAAGAAAAAAAGCTTTAAATCACAACCCTCCCGAGAACTTGTGGGACGAGCCCCGTTTCATTTATGGATTTGAGTAATGACCAAAAAAAAAAAAAAAATCAAATAAGGTACCAAAGGCCACATTTTTCGAAGAATTAGATAAGGCGAATCAAAATCTGTTAATTTTCCCCAAACATAACGTTCAAACTGTTAGGTACATTGTGGCACCGTTTGCTGGTACCATATTTGAGACACTCCAGAAGAAAATGTTTCTCGGTAAGTGTTGTGTTGTAAGTTTCACAGACGGGGAGAGGTTCACCGCGTAAGAGACGACCATGGGTAAGATAGCAGTGGCCAATACGCAGGCGTGTAAGGATTACTTCTTCACGTCTGTTCGCACGGAATGATGACACCCAGGTCTTAATGGAGTCTTTTACCTTCCTCAGCTTGAAGGCGCAAGTTTGCCATTCGGCTTGCCAGGCATGCTTCAGCTCCCAGGAAGAGACGATCTTATGGCAACCTTTGAATCTGACGTAGGAACAGATGAAAGGTCAAGGACTGCCCTCTGTGTCCCCCGCTTCGCTGCCTCATCACCTTCTTCATTACCCATAATACCCACGTGCCCAGGAACCCAACAAAGGACTACTTCAAAATTATGAAATACTAGATGGCTTGTTAGTACTAGATGGATTCTGAATAGTCAGTGTAAGAATGTTTGAAGTGAACAGTGAAGACACTGACCACAGAGCACTAATAGAGTCACTGCACAGAACCACACGCCTTATAGAAGATCGCGCAGGGGCTCGGTTTCGACTGAGTATGGGCTTGGCGATCCCACGGCCCCGAGCTGGGGACTGGTACTGCGCCACCAGTCTCGGACACCGTAAGGTTTGGGCATGCTTCAGCGACCACCATAGGCGCGATGGTGGAATGTTGCTTGTTTCGAAGTGCGGAGATTTTGTCTTCATCGGTCGGGTCCAGAGGAAGGATTAAACCTCTATAAAAAGAAACCCTCAACCTCAAGGTGTTTTACGCGCCGATGAGGTGAATGGGTGTTGAGGATAAACACTCGCTGGCGGACAACCTCTGGGGTAACTGCCACACCTCTGTTGAATAAGGCTTAGTGGCGTGATGCGGGGGCTCCACGTCACGAGACATTTTTCTCCGGACTCATGGGACAAAATGACAGATACATCGATTCCCCTGCTTTGCGGTGTGAATGTGCCGCAAGGTGAGTTTTCCACCCAAACGTCTTCGTAGGGGCCGAGTGTATACAGCCCTCTCATATCAGAAAATAAAATGAAAAAAGTTAGAGTATTCCATATGAGAATACTTTTGTCTTGATGAATAGAATAAATGGAAGTTGTGAAAATATTTCACTGTTTTACATTTTCAAGAGTTTAGAAGGTCTTGTTGGCTCTCTAAAGAGCGTTAAACGATTAAGAAACGGAGCGATGCTGCCTGAAACTAAAACAAGAAAGCTTTAAAGCTCCTTCAATGCACATTGCTGGAAAAATACCCTGTCAAGTGTGAGCTCCACGCTGCGCTTCACCGTAGTAAGGGAGTGATAACATGCAGGGATTTCATCGAAATGTCTTGTGATGATTTAGTAACGGAATGGGAAGCTGACCACGTGGTAGAGGTCAGTCAGATCACGAGGAAGGTTGGTGGTGTTCCTGAAAAGAGAAGGTTATCCCCCAGGGTTCCTGAGAATACCCCCCAGGGGACTTACATCTAGTAAGTACGTGTTTAGCAAACACGGGGTCCCTAGCCGAGTCTGGCATTACTTCCACTAACTTGTGCTAGGCTCCTTCCTTTCTCTTTCCTGACCTTCTTTGGTCATTTCTTGTTTTTTCTATCCCGACGCCATTAGGGCTAGGGTATCTTTCATTTTCCGCATTTTTTGTAAGATATATGTTTTGAGGTATGTTTCGATATATTGTAATTCAGGAGGGTTTTTAGTGAGTATGACCGAGTCATTCGGCGAGTCCGTTCCACACCGATGAGGGGTTAATTGTTAGAATCACAGCCTGTCTTGTGTGTGTTGCGAAGCACGTGTGGTGAGAAATCGCCTGAAGCAAGTGTTGGTGCTCCCTCGTTCAGCATGTGCGTTGGGGCGTGGGAGCGTGGACCTGTGGCGTTCGTCCCGTCGTTGCTAGAGCTTCCACCTTTGGAATCGCCTTTACGCCTGACGCGGAGAGAGGGAGCCAGACCTTGGCCTAATACCGTCATTCGCATGGAGTAATCCAAGGGTCACGAACCTTTCGAACAAAGAGCCGATCGGACAGAATATCTCTAAAGTACAAAAAAATGTTATGACGAATTTCAACATTGAGAACTGAATCCCTTTCATGTGTTTCGTGATTTTTTTTTTGTCGTGATGAACTTTTCTGCCTGAGGTTAGGTGTGAGAAAAAGCGTACGTCGGATGCTAATGTTTTGCATTGTTCAATTTATTCTTGGTTCACGTTGCATAATATACTATTACGATTAGTAGAAAATACTGCAACCATTTACCCCAAAACAGTTTAGTCTTGAAGTCAGAATGAATTCTAGGCAGAATGTCTCACGTTTCTTTTTACACTCTATCTATGTCAAATTTTGGTATCGACTTTTGCCAGAATTGTGCCTCCTAGTATAGCTAGACATGACAAAAATTCGTTTTTGCATTGAAATTCAACGAAAAAAATGGACACTAGTTCTTGTGGTGAAAATTGTCGGTTACTGCAACAAGACGAATTGATCATAAAGAATAAATACTCTTTTTATATTTGACCGAGGAGTACGATTTTCTATCATTATTTTGACGATTCGACTGTAGTACGTGTATGAGTCATGGAGTTTAATCATGAGTCATTTAACGTTCGTCGCATGATTGAAGTAGACCTTCTGAGCTGACGAATACAGTTTTCTGGGTGACTAAACCATTTGCATATTTCAGTTATTGAAGATAGAACTTTATGTTATTGAAACTTGAGCACTTTCTTCATTTGTTATAAGTTGTAGGTATTGCAATTTGTATGATGACTTTTCATACCATCTATGCACAAATTATCGGGAAATGGAATAATATATTATACTCGTTATGTGGAGGCTATGCGTAAAAGGTTTGAAACATTGAATATAAAAGATGGACCTAAATCTTTCTTAGTATAAATTAATTCTATAATGCTATGTTATCGATACTAATATATAAATGCATAACGCGGAAACGTGTTTCTGTCTGTTTGCTGCTTGATCACGACTGAACCTATTGATGAAATTAGCAAGGAGATAGTCAATGTTCATCTTAGGCCTCTAAACTATATTTTATTTTTAAAATGCTTGATTAGGAAGTTAGAAATGATATATGACAATAAATGTCGATAAAAAAAGCAGTTATATTTGCTTATGGCGCCTAAACGGTTAGAGATAGGTTACCACTATGGATGGATATACTGTTAACCTCTATGAGTTCTGAAAGAAAAGTCCGCGACAGCATATGTCTGTCTATGAAAATGGTCCTAAATTATCAATAAAACATGATTAAAATACTCCCAATCATCAAATTGAATGGATTATTTGTTTTGTGCGGTTAACAAAGATAAAAAGTCTGTAAAAAGTAATATTTCGAAAGAGAGTTTAGATTACACAAGAATTTTAATGCAATGATGCATCCGCGTCATGGCTCGGGAACGAAAATTTCACTTCCGTTATATGGTATAGTGTATACAGTCAGGGTTTGTATTTAATTTGCATTATTATGAATTTTAAAATCCGGATGTTGTACATGTTTATCAAAACCAGTAAGTAGAAGTATTTTGATCTTACTATGGAATAGTTTTTTTTTATATATAGAGTGAAAGAAGATTGGTGTGAGAAAAACCCCGAGCAACGCCGGGTAATCAGCTACTTATAATATATAATAATAAATAATTATATAATAACTATGCCAGTCGTTTTGGCCGTCACGGGTTTAAATAGATCGGAGATGCATGTTTTACACCTGTGAAGTAAGTAACAAGGTCGATTATGATGGTTGAGGCGTTTGATGTGCGCCTGATTTGATACTTTACACCGCACACTGAAATCCTGCGGCGAAACTTATGCAATTGTCGTGTTAAATTTGAGAGCTAGTAAACAAGCGCGGCATCGCATCGAATTGAAACTCGCTACGGTAATTTCATTTTGGTCGCTGATGCATCGTTACCCTTTTAATACGACTAAAATGACCTTTCAATCTTCAACAATAACAAAAAAATCATCATCATCATCATGCCACATAACGAGAAATTTCCTTAGTTTTGACTAAATTGAATTTTAGGCATGGCTTATAAATTTTAAATCTACCTGTTTGAAAATGATGTATGGTTATACAACAACATAAGTGATAATAGTAAATAAAATATATCCGTGGATTCTGACCACACGTGAGGTGCGCCATGAGTAATTTTTTCTTATTCATAAGACGCATGTACATCTATTAAATAAATGTTCTAATAAATAAGCTATTGAATGTACTTATCTTTCTTTAACTCTGTTTAATTATGAAATGTGCAGTTCTTTTAGTAAACGTAACCAACATCAACCTATACGAGTAAAATCAAAAGATAATATTTAGAAGAATGTCTACGCGTCAGTGAGAGTGTGAAAATTCAGAAACTTTAGGACACTTGGATTTTAGACATATTTAATTTAAGAATTGAGGTCTATACTCCTGAAAATATCAATGAATTTTCACAATGATTTCTCCTATAAGCGTCTCCGTTGAGTCGGTCCCATTTTCTAAGAATATTTTCCTCCATGATTCTTAAAACCTTTTCTAATATTTTTTTTAGAGCGCTCCAACAAAAATCCAATGTATTTCTACGGCAATGGATTTATTGACCATGGGTAGAAATCGGATTGTACCTTTAATAAAGAAAAAAATAGTAAACGTTTTTAAAAGTATAGCCCTTAAAGCGCGCTGTTTGTTATAAAAACCAGGGAGTGTAAAAGAGGGAAATACAAGTAAAAATCGCAATTTCTTATTCTTATATACCCTATTGTGTTCAATATTGTTTGTTAATATGAGCACCAATTCGCTTGTTAATTTGGGCTAACTGAAAAAAAAAAAAGGTGATATTTGAATGATTTCTTGTCAGACGCTATCTCTCGTGATTAGTGTAATTGAAAAATCTTTTTGACGCGGTCATGTGTAGTAAAAGATCCTATTTAAGTACACACAATAATGCAAGTGTAGTTTTGTTATGTCTGTATTATAAAATAGACTATCACACGTCTCGAAGGAAACTAACTGCTTAAAAATTTCGTAGTTATTATTTACATCCCAATAATATATCCCTTTAACTGCTTAATGTTTTGTGCAAATTTCCCTTTCTCATCGTATAAGAAATAAGAATAACTGATTCCTCACGTATTTCAATTAAGCGATTAGTTGAAGTCAGTGTTATTGGTACCCTGAATAAAACTATATGTATGTTTCCCATTGCATTCAAATATAATTTCGATTCTTTTTCTTTTAGAGAGGAATAGATGTGACAAGCCCTTATTATTTATAACTGAAAAATTAAGATTTTGTTTACTTTTCAGACATTGAAGCTATTCATTATCCAAAGACAATTATTATTACTTTTGCAATCTTTTGGTAGCTTGACAAGTTTTAATAATTTTGTAGATTTTCATGAAATCTTTATTAAAAATTTATATTAATTTTTAGGAAACTTAAGAATTTTTTCTGTTGTTTCATCGGACTTTTATATCCATTGGTTCATTAAATTGAAAAATGTATTTAATTGCACTTTACCAACTTATTCAAAGTGTAGCGATGTTGCCCGCTATTATCAAATTTGTATTGAAATTCTTAACTTTTGATACAGATCAATATTACGCCAATATTAAGGTGCATCCTTTTGCATGAAAACCTGCATTAGGTAATACATCTTTAATATTCGATAGTTTGTTAGTTTGACATTATCTCTTTGTGGAACTGAGGATCCTTAGTAAATTAAGCAAATATTCACCGGTTCTAGAAAGCATTTTTCAATGAATGAAGACATGTTAAATATATTTTACGCGACTTCCTGAATTTCGTCGACTTCCTGAATTTCTTAAGCTTTACGGATATGTATCTCCAGTGCTGCATATGCAGCTGTACAGCATGTAGTGTAATGATATTTTTCCCCAAAAAGAGACTGGGCATAACTGCGAGGAGGACATTTAGTCTCCGGAAGTAAGAAAGGAACCATTGCATCAGTTTCGATCAAATTTCCAGACGGAAAGGAAGAAAACTGTAGGAGAACCCGGAACGAGACTACAAAGATAATGTACTCAACTGTCAATATGCAGTATATTATGAATAATAAGATTATAATCAAGATAAAATTATTACTTTGGTGAATAAGAAGAAGCAATAATATGCGTGCATTTAAGTAATTTTGAATTTAATCTGTAACAATTGCGCGAAAAATCGAATTCTAGCAAACTGTACTATCGCATTCCAGCAAAGCCTGCGCATAGGATATATTCATCACTAATGTGTTTCTCTTGCTCCTCCCGAATGCTAAGCATAGAGATGTTTGACTGTGCGCCAAGTATCGGTTTGTCTGCAGATTTACTGACTATATTCTCTAATGAAACGCAATACGTTTCTATACTCTTCAATGAATCTGGGAATTCTTACATGAATCCGGGATCCTCTGTTCGGTGGAGCGTTTAAGTTTACGTTAATTCTTCTTTCTCTTTCCTTCCATTCTTTCTTCTCATTTCTTTCTCCTAGGATTGTTTCCGTAATGAAATATTTTTTTAATATCCAATTTTTCTTTTAACGAAGTATTTTGTTTTTCCTTTACGTCATGTGACGGTTTTGTGACATCTCTGGTTACAAGACTTGAAGTAATAGTAATAATAGTAATAATAATGACAACAAAAATTAACTTGACATTACCGTAAGAGATTCGAGAAAGAAAACACGGCTCCTGATTGATGTATCAATATCTTCGGATCAGAATGTTGTATCAATAGAAGCGGAAAAAATTATGAAATACAGGAATCTGTCCATTGAAATGAGTAGAATGGGGGTGGGGTAGGGTAAATCAGAAGTAATTCCTTGTATCATTGGGGCTTTCATAATGGTCACAAATTTTTTAAAGAAGATCCTAGTAATATCACAGGTAGTACTACGGACAGCTGAGTGAAGGAATTAATAATAATACAATTCTAAAATATTTAGATTTCAAAAACTATATTTCTAACTTTACAAAAAGCAGCCTTCCTCAATAATAACTTGTACATGTAAATTTACAAACATATTTGCGTTAAATTACAAACATATTGACATTATATACGTATTATAACTCGCAGCTAACTTTTTATCTTATCTAGGAACTTTTGCTGAAATTTTTGAATCCGCCTCTGCCTTAGGGCCCTTGATCGGAATTGATGGGATGGTCCCTTGCTTGCTTCCGGAGAGTAAATTAGTTTTTTTTCCTCCACGTGGTCATACGCAGTCTATACTGTTTTTTTACAGTTTGCTGTAGATGTTAGGTCAGCAAAATATTCAGCCATTGCTGTTGCCATTTCTCCGTTGTTGGTGAGAACCCGACCCTGATAATTAAGTCCAGATATTGGGACTCGAGAATACCTTCCAGATATCTTTCGGATTGACTCCCATACTTTCGTGGACGATGTTGTTCTCTTAATGGTGTTTAGAAACTCTTTCCAGGAGGTGGATCTGGATTCTTTGATAGTTCTGCGCGCTTTTGCTCTAGCAATCCGATATGCGGCGAGGTTTTCCGGAGATGGACTAGCCTTAAATCTTCGCAATGCTCTTCGCCTTGCCCGAATGGCAGATCGACATGCGTCGTTCCACCAGGGGACATGAGGTCTTCGCGGAAATATAGATGTTTTCGGAATGGATTCTTCAGCGGCGTGATGAATCATCTGGGTCAGATGGTCGACCCTCTCTTGGACACTACCAGTTTCTCTGAAGACAGACAGAGAACGGTACTGTGTCCAATTAGCCTTACTGAGAATCCATTTCTGTGGCTTGCATTCGGAAATAGTCGCACGTTCCTGCAACGACAACCAGATAGGATGATGGTCGCTACCATGCAGATCATCTTCTACCGTCCATTGAAAGATATCAACAACTTCAGGGGAGCAAATTGATAGGTCTATAGCAGTCCATGACCCAGTGGCAAATGCAAAGTGGGTCATCTCTCCGGTGTTCATTAAGCATAAGTCTTCTCCCTCAAAGAGACAATTCAGCAGTCGGCCCCTGGGGCAATCGCTCGACGAGCCCCACAGTACGCTGTGGGCATTGAAATCTCCGAGGAGAAGGAATGGTCGAGGAAGCTGATGAATTAAATCTCTGAGGGAGGTCTCCGAAAAATCTCGTGTCGGAGGAAGATATATAGAACACACGGTTATAGATGGTACTCTGTGAAGTTTGACTGCTATAGCCTGGATGTGGGTTTGTAGGGGAACAGGTGAGCAGAGGATTGTGTTTCTAACAAACACGGCAACTCCTCCTCTTGCTCGATCTCCCGTGGTGTCGTCATACCTGAAGCTGCTGTATCCACGCAAAGAGGGTGAGTGTTCTGGTAAAAGGTGTGTCTCTTGCAGGCAGATACATATCGGATTACGACGCGCTAAGAGTTGTAACTCTTCACGTTGCGTTCTATAGCCATTAAGGTTCCACTGAAGTATGGAAGCCATTAGTTTTTCGATCCTCCGGGGTCAGGTTCGTGAATGTGTATTTCCGCGTCACCATCGGAAATTACACATTCAGACTCGGAGGAAGAAAGCACAGAGACGTTCTTTTTACGTCTCTGCGATTTCTTGGAAGGTGTTTTAGATATTTTTAGAGATTCAACAAGGTTCACGGTTTTAGCCGTAGAAACATGTTTTGTCTTTGTCTGTGGCTTTGTAGTTATAGTTACGGTGGTAGGTTTAATGCTACATGACGTTTTTCTTGGATTAGGTTTCTTTGTAGGCACTGTTGTTGGTGGTTGTGCCTTAACTGGAACGACTGAGGAATCTTCCTTTCCGCATTTGCACTGACATGTGCACGACGTTGTCGTAGACACGTCAGTGAAATCGGCCTGAACAGATACGTTCTTCATCTGTTTTGGAGTCTTGGCTGCGGTGGAGTAACTGGTAGAAAATACAGGGTGTAAAGCCCTGTATTTCTTCCGCGCCTCACCGTACGGGATCTTCTCCGTAGTCTTGATTTCCTGAATATTCTTTTCTTCAAGAAAGGCGACACACTCCCTGCTCCATACCGGGTGACTGCCTGTGCAATTAATGCACTTTGCAGGCCCTGGGCATGAGACGCCGGGTTCGTGTGCCTCCTTTCCGCACTTTCCACACGTGTCACGTCCCTTACACGATGTCGTCGTGTGTCCAAACCTCTGACACTTGAAACAGCGCAGAGGATTTGGAATAAAGGGACGGATCGGCAGGTTCAGCCATCCAGCCTTCAGATCTTTTGGTAGTTTAGGACAGTCAAATGTCACGATGAAGGAACTGGTCTTCACGAGAACACCATTTACCTTCCTCATGATCTGACTGACCTCAACTACATTGTCAGCTTCCCATTCTACAACAAGCTCTTCTGTTGACATGTCCATTATGTCCCTGCAAGTTACGACCCCCTTACTGCGATTAAGTGCAGTATGGAGTTCGCACTTGACAGGGAACTCGCCAAGCATTTTACACTCAAGTAATTTCAATGCTTGCTTGCTTGTTTTTGTTTCAAGCAGCATTGCACCGTTCCTTAACCTTTTTATTGTCTTTAATGTACCCACGAGACCTTGTAGACCTTTAAATATATAGAACGGGGACACTTTTTCAAGTGTCCCGTCTATACGGTTCATAAGAACAAAAACATTCTCATAAGGAATGCTCTTTAACTCTTCCTTTTTGGTTTCTGAAGCGGGAGGGCTGGCAACCCTCGGCCGCTTCAAAGACCCTGGGGCGGAGTACTTACCTTGCGACTCGCCCACTTCGCAAGGCAGGGGAAAACAGGAATCAGTGATTGTGTCCCACGAGTTCGGGGGAAATAAATGTCCGGTGACGTGGAGCCCCCGCATCACGCCACTAAGCCTTGCTCAACTGAGGTGCGGCAGTTGCCCCAGAGGTTGAAACGCTAGAGAGTGTTTGACCTCAACACCCATTCACCTCATCGGCGCGTAACACACCTTGAGGTTGAGGGGTTTTTTATAGAGGTTTAATCCTTCCTCGCGACCCGGCCAATGAAGGCAAGATCTCCGCCCTTCAAAACATGCAACTTTACACCATCGCGCCAATGGTGGTCGCTGAAGCATGTCCAAAGCTTACGGTGTCCGAGGACTGGTGGCGCAGTACCAGTCCCCAGCTCGGGGCCGTGGGATCGCCAAGCCCATACTCAGTCGAAACCGAGCCCCTGCGTGATCTTCTATAAGGCGTGTGGTTCTGTGCAGTGACTCTATTAGTGCTCTGTGGTCAGTGTCTTCACTGTACACTTTTAACTGTACACTTGCTGACCTGCCTGCGCATAGTGCATTGTCCTCTCACTCATAGGTATCTCTTACTACTTGATGATGAACCCGTTTGTGAGGAATGTAGCTGTTCTTTGACAGTGCGTCACCTACTAACTGATTGCAGAAGATACTCAAGTATACGGGGACGAATTGGTCTGGCTGCAGATTTACCAACAATTCACGGAAATGAAACGGTTAATGTTAATAAACTATTGAATTTTATGAGTAGATCGGGGTTCCTCCCACAAGTTCTCGGGAGGGTTTAAAATTTTTATTCCCTTTTCATCTTTACTGTCTTCTTTGTTTTCATCGTTCGTTTCTTTAATTCGAAAATATAATATATAAAAATTGTTCCCCCCCCCTTTTAAAGGTACTATAGAACTAAATCACAAAAATCCACAAAAAAAAATAGAACTAAAGAAGTTTAAGCCTTGCACATACCATACGGTGTTTTGCGTGCAGCGGTTCTGTTTGCACGCACTTGACAGTAGGGACACGTGTTGTTCAATTTCGCAATCTTGCTCTTTACTATATGTTGTTCGCGTTGTGCAGGCATTATGTTTGGTGAGGAGGAGCTGATATGAGTAAACTTTCAAGGTTCGATTGACTGTGTTCCATAAAATCGTGTCTTCAAACGAGTTTCATACAATGAAACCCCATTTTCTGTAATTTTTTGTTTATTGAATAATGAAAGTTTAAATTGATTCCAATATATCTCTGCCAACTACAATTTTGTGTTCACGGACCATCAGGAATCCGCGAATCTCCGATGGACGATTGCTGATGTAGTCAAAATTTCTTTTTATCTTTTATATTACCTTTACGGATGCTTTTCCATCGCTTCTTCTAGCTTTATTTGAGCGGAGTTCCAAATTTCGAACTTCTTTTATAGCTTTTTTTGAACTCGTCATGTCGATACAAGCATTGTTGTCTGTTAATGTGACTATGCCTATCTTTACTTGGTATGCCTCCGTGTCCAACGATTTGACGTAAATGATTATGTGAACACGAAGCACGAAGGAATAAATATATATAAATTGGTTAAACAATCTTTCTTTGTTAGACTTAAGGTGAGATTATATAATTTTAATACAGCGTTGTATAATAGTATTCTTAACTGTTCTGATGTCCGGAATGAAACGAATGCTTATTAGTAGACGCTGGCGAACCATCTCTTAACAAGAGACGTGACATTTTACTTGGATCTTACGGAGTGAAACTGATGGGGATTTCAGGTCACCCCACTCGGCAACACCTACATTCCCCGAAATTTATTTCATCTTACGCTGCAAGACCTTCGTTACCATGCCCAGCGGGTGTTCGTTTAAAAAAACTGCTAGAGGAAAATGTTATCACACTGCCTCTTCCAGTGAAATACCCACACTCTCTCACACCACCTTGGTCGTTCATGCAACCAACCATTGACTTTCGGCTATCTCACCTTTCAAACCAAGACACTCCAGCTGTGTACCAACAGCACTTTGGAGAACTAAAGAACCTCTATTTGGATCATATGTTCATATAGACTTATGGCTCACAGTTAATAATCGGTTGGTGCTGGTTTACACTGCCATAGTGCCACCCGTTCTTTTCGCCTCCATTCCTATTGCAGTGTGTACACTGCTGAAAAAATTTGCAATCCGTAGAGGCGTTGAAGTTTATTCAGGAATCTTCCATACGACTTGTGGTAATCTGCAGTAACTGTAAAGTGCTCTGTGGTCAGTTACTGTACACTTCTGACACACTTACGCTGACAATTCAAAATTTGATAAGCCATCTAGTATCTAACAGTTTTGAAATAGNAAGAAGCTGATGAGGCAGCGAAGTGGGGAACACAGAGGGCAGTCCTTGATCTCTTATCTGTTCCTTCGTCAGATTCAAATGTTGCAATAAGATTGTCTCTCCTGGAGTCATGGCACGCTGAATAGCAAAATCACGCCTTCAAGCTGAGGAAGGTAAAAGACTCAGTTAAGACCTGGGTGTTATCATTCCGTGGGAGCAGACGTGAAGAAGTATTCATTACGCGTCTTCGTATTGGCCACTGCTATCTTACCCATGGTCATCTCTCATGCGGTGAACCTCCCCCCTTCTGTGAAACTTGTAACACAACACTTACTGTGGAACACGTTCTTCTGGAGTACCAGCCGACGGCGACACAATCTACCCAAAAGTTTGAACGTTCTGCTGGGACAAAATGAACTGATTTTAATGCGTCTTTTTAGATTCCTTCAGGAATGTGGAATGTGGCTCAGGAATATTATGTGATCTTTCTTCGTATGTCATTACTCAAATCCATAAACGAAACGGGCCTCCTCCCACAAGTGTTCAGGAGGGTTTGGATTTGAATGTCTCCCCCCTTTTTTGTTTTGAATTTTCATTTTCTTTCTCTGAATTATTTTTTTCTTAATTTTATATAGATTTCGGGGAGTCCCACACGCGGGGAGAGTCATATTGG
>NNCF01129922.1:36950-54025 GCA_002313205.1 Laupala kohalensis | reverse complement strand
TATATATATATAATTCGTGGAAGTTGACAATTATGTATATACTGGCTAGCCAAATACATTTGTGACTTCAAGATGAGGAATCCCCAGGCGGCTTACATCTAGTAAGTACGTGTTTGGGAAACACGGGGCCTGAAGCTGAGTCTGGCATTACTTCCTCTTACTTGTGCCAGGCTCCTTCCTTTCTCTTTCCTGACCTTCCGTGGTCACCTCTTGTTCTTTTTGATCACGACGCTGGTAGGTTGCGAGGTCTAGGGTACCTTTCATTTTCCTCGTTGTAATGTTTTGATGTAATGATATGTGTTTTGATATGTAATTCAGGAGGGTTTTTGAATGGGTATGGTTGAGTCATTCGGCGAATCCCGCACGCGGGGAGAGTCATGTTGGCTCTCCTTAATGCGTATTCTTTAGTTTTGAAATCTGAGGTCTCAAGAACTCTTGTGTATGCGAGTTACCTCATAATGTATATAAAAGGCATTGATGAAAAATACTCTTCTTAATTCGATGATATGAAACAAAAGATAATATTACTAATATAAATTTTGAGGACTTTTTTGTGTGTCTGAGTAAATTTTCTCCAAGTTGTGAGATAATAGTGTTGTAATGAAAGTGTGAGAGTTGTAATTATTTTGCTATAAAATAGTATATTTGTTACTCAATAAATGATTTATTGAATATCACTTATGTTGTTGTTTTTTCGCAAATTGATACACGCTGCCATATAGTGTTCATTTAATTTAAATTTCAACCTGCCATTGTTTGACTGCACCTAACCGTATTTGATTGGCAATGGCCTGTCAATTAGGTTTCATCATTGGTGATACATATAAGAACCGAACTGGCAAGTCTCTCATACGTGCTTCTACTTAAGCTGAATTGTGTTATGCACAAGAGAAAGTCGTTGCTTGGAATTTTCGTCTCGGGAATGTTGCAACGTGCGTCTTTGTCTTTTCAGAGCGTTGTGGCTGAATTGGGTTGACAATTTTTCCTAATAATTTGTCCAGTCGGCCCTTGTTGGAGACCGTTCCTTGATAAGGGTGTTTCTCCAGAATTCCCTTTCTGACGCCGGTATGCTGTTGCGACCATTGCATATTTATACGAGGTTCAATCGTCGTTCGGGTATGACAACGGACTGATGGTTTTCTCTTTTTGATAACTGTTTTGTCGAGTATTGGGAGAGAAACAGTTTTTCGTGCAAGTTTGTGTCTTTATGTTGTGAGTCATATTTCTTGCTACAGGGTTAATCTCTTCCTTCTGACCGTCTAAATGGGGGGATATTGAGTGTGGGTGGTAGGATTACGTCTCCGATATAAATTTTTTCCAAAAGACAAATGCATTTTAATACTAATTCATCGATTTTTAAACTTTGATTTTATGGCGTCTCTTCATTATTAAAATTTTAATAACACGAAATTAATTTTTATTGTGAAGTTTATAATTTTCATTGCAACCGGCACTAGTGGTCTAGTGGTAGCATTTTCGCTTCCACGATCCCGCTGAGAGGTAGAGCGTGGGTTCAAACCCTGTTCGGCCGAATTAGGTGATGCTTTCTGCTGGGGTTTCCCTCACATACTCCAGACAAATGTCATTTCGGTACCATATATTCCCCAGCAACCCAATATCTCTCCTTCCCAATTCCCTACCCAAGTTATGGTTATTTGGAAGAGGAGGCCTCACGGCCTGTACTTCGGTAAAAGGCATAAAATAAATAAATAATACTATTATTGTCTATCGCAAAATAAAGTTTCTGTTTCTTGTTGAGTCATTTGCTTAATTTTTTAAATTCTGATGGATTATGCTTTTCCATGATTATGCCTCATTTTTGGTTGATGATTGGTTTTTCATAAATATTGTTTATAATTTTCGATATCTGGACCTTAAAGTTTCGATCTATTTTGTATAAAGTATGCGGACTGAGACATGTTGCTAAGTTTGTGTACGGAGCATGAAGGTTTCCGTGAAGCCTGCTGGCTGTTTTCACCTTACCATATACGAAATGTCAATAAAAGTATTGGCAAAGTTAAAATAGGAAACAACATTCACGAATGAAGTATTTCCACAGTAGTTTTACTTACTACCTACTCCATGCTAAAATGAAGATATGTAATGTTTACGTTACGACTTAGCCAAAGTATAGGAAACGTGTAGTTTTTTTATTCTTAGAAGATTTTCGGAAAATAAATCTTTGCCATGGGTTCCAAGAGAGCAATGAGACGTTTTTCACTCCTGTTGTTTTTGTTATACAAATTATTTCGAAGATAGGAGGAGAACGTTCGTAACTGTTTTGTAGCCAGATGCGAAATTGACGTTGAAAACTCGTAATTTAATCTGGCAGACAATAAAAACTACTTTCGCAGCTGGAAGACATTTCTATGGGTTTCGTGAGAATTTTGTTGATTAGTTGAGGGGTGTTCAATGCAAAATCTTGATCATATAATAATAATAATAAATTTATTGTCAAAAAACAGTACAAACTGCGTATGACCACGTGGAGGGAAAAAAAACTAATTTACTCTCCGGAAGCAAGCAAGGGACCATCCCATCAATTCCGATCAAGGGCCCTAAGGCAGAGGCGGATTCAAAAAATTCAGCAAAAATTCCTAGATAAGATAAAAAGTTAGCTGCGAGTTATAATACTAATAGAATGTCAATATGTTTGTAATTTTAAGCAAAAAATTACATGTAAGTTATTATCGAACTATAGATTATTCTGAGTATAGTGCTTAAAAATTGAAATAACACTAAATTCACGATTTATTGTTACAATAGACCCGCCCCTAGACAAAGCCTAGAGAACCTGTATGATAAATCCGCCTCTACCCGAAGGAAAACCGGAGAAAAACCCGGGCCAGGATGGGGCTACAGAATTTATGTACACAAACGTGCCAATGTTGAGTACACATAAAACTAAATTAATATGAGCCATAAGACAACACAATCATGCAAGAAAATAGTTTTTGAAATTGTTATAAGTTGTTTAAAAAGTACTACAGCAATGGCGTGATAAAGCACAAGACGAATTTAACTTTTGTTAAAATCAATAAATTCTTTTACAGTGTAGAAGCACTGGTGCAGGAGGTAGTTTTTAACCGCGGATTTGAAGATATTCAATTTCATAATATCTTTTATATTCTTGGGCAGGGAATTATATAGAACGATTCCCGAATGGTATGGTCCCTTTTGGCAAAGAGTGGTTGACACTCTAGGGCGATGAATATTACTACTATTGCGTGTATAGTGTTCGTGAACGAGACTGTTTCGTATAAAGCAAGGGTGGCACTTCAGTAATTCGGACTTAACAAACACGACTGTTTCATAAATATAAATGCAGGGAAGTGTTAATATATTTAATTCCTTGAATAAAGGTTTACAAGAGTTTCGGGGGTGAGATTTACAAATTGTCCGAACTATCCTCTTCTGAATACTTACTACCATTGAATTCTGCTAATAAATTATCTCATCACTGCATTTCTAACAGTAGAGAGTGATATTATGTTTCGCTTACAGTTTTTGTACTACTGAAACTCTCGCAGTAAAACCTAAACAATATTACTGATTCTCGCGAATGCAAAATGGGTGTGTACGTGTGGAGGACGCACAGATTGGTTATTGAGTCGCTCGTGGACGCTTATCATAACCGAACTTATAATAATTTACGCCGTGTTTCGTTTCGTTTTGTGTGTGCTTGTGGTTGGATTGTGGCTTGTGCTTATAGCTGTGGTGAATGTAATTGTTCTATTAACTTAATATTTCCTCGCTATTCCGTGTGGAAATAATGTGTGATTTTCTGTGCTCTTAATTATGAAATTATGTATGCAAATAAAAATTACTCGTTACTATCGGAATATTCGTATGTTAAACGTTTTTATTATACTGAAGTTTGGTTGGTACTAATACTTCAACTTTCAAAAACGATTGACTCCCATTTCAATTTCGTCACGAAGAAAAAATAATTTTGTTGTTCGTTCGATACGGCTACGACTGGTTCGGTCGTAATGTCATTTATCATTTGCCTTGTCTTCCTTTGTTGCTCCATGCAGATATCGTGCGATCGTTGGCGGGAGTCGAATGGCCGCTCTGTTGGCGATAGGGATCTTACGCCTGGAGGCGCGGTGGCGAAGGAAACCCGAGGACGCCTAAAGTGGTTCGTAGACGGTTTCCTCTAGGCGTGAAATACGAGGAAGAAATTTTCAGGCGTCCAGCCGTCGGTTGATGAGTGAAAACGAGGTCACTTCAGCGGCTGCAAAGCACTGGAGTGAGAGGTGGCTTGGAGACCTTTTGCAACACGGGAACCAAATTGACGATGAGACCTCAGAGAAGTATTCCTAATTTATACATTCAAGAATAAGTTGTCGTATTTCGTGATTCAAGAGAAACAGGATGCTTAGTCACATATTTGAAAACAATCCTTCATTTTAGAATATATTCAGAACATATATTCTCAACAGGAAAATAATTTGAAATTTGAACATTATCGCAGAGAATCACCTTTTTGCAAACAAGCATCTTATTTTCATAATTACACTACTTCTGTATTATTTGGCATTGATCTAGAACAAGCATCGATTTTTCTAAAATTTATTGACAATTATCTATGATAAACGAATTCTAAACATTTTGGAACTTAATTCTAAGTAATGATTTTTTTCTCTACGAAGAAAACATCTCTATTCTATTCTCGCTCACTACTGAATATTACTCTACTTAATTAATTGTATAATTACTGCCTCACCTGCTAATTTTGTGAACCCTTTGATGTGCTCAATTTTATACTCAAAACATTAAGTTTTCTTTGGGGATGCGAGCATGACAAAGCGAGAGAGGAAGCGGTTCCAGCCTGTGGTGTGTGGACGAACCCTTCTTTCATACCTATTGTACTTATTCATATTTCGACCAGGGAATCGACAATGGAGCAGATGGTATTAGTAACTACTGAAATTCGTAGACGGATCGAGGTTCCTCCCACAAGTCCTCGAGAGGGTTTTAATTTACATTCTTTATCGCTTTACTTCTTTCCTTTCATTCTTCCTTTTTATTAAAACGTAATATGTTTAGAATGTATTATGTATTTTCATTTAATTTACCAATCAACTGTTGTATGGCCTTTCCTACCTTCTTTATGTTTTGATTTGTGAGGGCTCTAATGACCTAGACATGTAATTTTGGAGAACCCTAATACCCCAATAATAATACTTGGTAATTGTGAAGCTTTAGCAACATTATCAACAACATCAACAATGAGCAACATAGAAACGCCATTTAATTTATCATGCTCCCAATAATAATGTCCCGAAATTCTTTTAAAATGTTCTCACCAAAGAAGGAAGTGCTTGACATTAGTCTTGAATTCCTCCTTACGTAGCCTAGAGTTGATAATTAACAAAAGTGAATCCCTAATAATAGTAATAATAGTCGAGTAGTTATTTTGAACTGCTCCCTTCAAGGTTCGACGCTACGGAATGACAATACGACAAACCTCTCGAAAATTCGCGACTCGCTTCGCCTTGAAAGCTGCCAGAGCCAGATATGGACCCTGCTCTTGCAACTACACCTCCCAATGCCGCAAAAAGCGCCCCCTCCTTTGCAGCTCGTCACGCGCATTGCCAATTACCCTCGTTGAGGGTCTGGCTTCGAGTCCGCTTTTTGTCTTGTGGCGCAACCTTCTCGAGTGCCCTGCACCTATGTGCCTCGCGGCGAGCTCACTGCAGTTTGCATCGCTCGAACCATTCCTGTTATTCGTTTCGCCCGAACTTTTCTTTTATACATCACGTATAGGCGCGCGACAAATGTAATAATTTAACTCCCTATCGCACCTTGAATTTTATGATTCGCGTGTATTTATTATGTAGGCTGAGACAGGATCGTTCCACGAGGAAGTCCCTTTCGATATCCTCCCTTGAAACGGATGCTGCAAAGTAGTCATAAAAAAGGTTCTTTTACGTAAATATTCCTATATATGTGAAACTTTTTACCATGAGTCGAACTGATCAGAACTTTTATAATATATAATTTGAAATATCGATAGGGACGTACAAAATTTTCCAAGATAAAACACCTAGGAGTAGTTTTGTATGCATCCATTGGGGTGTGCTTTTGTTTCATTGCTACTATACACCAATCCTGGAAAGAAATGGTTTTTAATTTGGTACTGAAATTTCTTTACAGATTTTGTATTTCGAAGATTACTTTAGTAGCACCTGTCATTTGGAGTACCGTTTGCATGTGTTTGTCTCATTGAGAGACACGATGTTCACATACATTACTCTTCTTTCGAAACTTTTGAAATGAGGATTGATCTCATTATAGGTCTAAACTTTGTCATTTTTATACGTTTCAGTCCATGTGTCATCAGAGCTCCAACAAAATTACATGACTGTACTATATACAATATTTTGAATTATCTATGTCATAATTATTGAATTGTCTATATTATAATTTGATTCAGTAGATGTTACACTGCCATGAAATATTGTTGTAGCTGTGATGAGGCATGAGACGAAACGTAAACTATGTAATACAAATAATGTAAAAAAGTCTCGAAATTTTTAATTTTTTCTCGTGGTCACAGTTCGTTACATTGTCTTGTATTTCCTTAGTAATGTAATACAGTCTCCAAGCACTATTATCAATATTTTATTCTTTACTTGTATATTCAATACTCGATTCCTCGCTTATTTGCTGTCGAAAAAATCTATTAAATGTCACTTTATGATTTCGTCTTGCGATTTGAAGTCTTGTGAATAGATCCCATTGTTTTTTATTTAATTTTAGGTGAAAAGAAGACAGTGATTTTTCCTATTGCAGATTGATGCTATACTTTGATATAAGTCGTGTTTTGAGTTCTTGCTTAAATGAAGTTCGCACGTGGTCTTCCAAAATTACGTGTATGAAACTTGGTTTTATTACCTTTGCGGCGAGATACACATACTCATGTTTTAATTTGAAGATTCATTTGCGTAGAGATGTAAATACTCGTGGATTTTTAAGAATCCGTAATAGAATACGTCTTGATGTATTATATTAAATTGTTCATAACGTTTAATATTTCTGGTATGATGACAATGTAAGATGCAATTGTGGTTGTTTAGTGGTACTAAATATCGATTGACGCAACCTACACCATCTATTTTTTTAAGCACCGTTTGCATTTTATATCCTCAAGAACTTCGTGAATATTGCCCCAATAATACTGAACTGAAGTTTTGAGAATGTAAACTCAAGACGCATGCGTTTTTCGTTTACAGGATGCGTCACACTTATAAATGCAGCTTTCTGTGATGACGCTTCGTGCGAATATTATAACGATTTAATGGTTTATTGCAAAATTGTGCGAAATGAGAGCTGGAACCTCTTAGTCAAAGTGCCGATGAAACGCGTTATTTAATTCAATTTAATTTTATTCTTCTCTCGAAGCATGAAATCTTTTCATGTATGTCTAGTTTATTTATTTACATTTATTTACATCTTGAAGTTGGGTCCTGTCCCGTGTGCCCATCTCGCATTTAATGGTGGGTCTAAGGCAAAACGGCATAAAGGCTTGTACGGTCGGAATTGTTAATTAAGAATGAACTTTCTGGACTAATGGCTGGAGTTGGAGTCTTGTATGATCTTTTGGGTATGAACTTTAGTAAGACGTTTCACTTGCACTCTTTATTAAAGACGTAACTGCTGTACTTTC
This sequence comes from Laupala kohalensis, assembly GCA_002313205.1. NCBI lineage: Eukaryota > Metazoa > Arthropoda > Insecta > Orthoptera > Trigonidiidae > Laupala > Laupala kohalensis. The sequence goes on along the minus strand of NNCF01129922.1, from coordinate 46,350 downwards.
CTGTATCTTTCCTAAGGTGAACACAAGCTGAAATTTTGACTTGAGTAATAAACCTCAAAAAATGACATTGTCTGAATGATCCCGTGTGAAATGATCCCATGGGCTCTAATGACCATGGATGTTGACGAGCCCTAAAGCCCCACCCAAAAAAAATAAAAATAAAATAAAAAAAAAAAAAGAAATGATCCCCGTTTTGAAATTGGGCTTGTAAATGTAGTTTCGAAGTTGAAAAGTGTCTTTCATTGGACAGCTCTTGATGCACATTTGGATCAACACGCTTCAAACTACCCTGAAGTGTCAACTACTGTTGTTCTCTTTCTTCCTCTGAAGATTACTACCACCTCTCCTCAATATATATTTCTGTATGAAAGATGCATTTTCTGTCGTAAAAATAATTTTAAAAATTCAGACAACAATGGGATACAATGGTTTCGAAAGCTATCAATAAAGTACATAGAAATTACAGCTATAAACAGGAATATGATTATCAATCAAGAAAAAAATGTCTTTTAATTTAATTGGCACAAAAGAGCGGGGAAATTCTAATTTTTTTCTTCTGGAATATATATTTTAAGTTTCGAGTCTGACAACACTGTATTAACAGAACTTATATTATTGAGCTCTAATTGGGGAAAATATGTAGCTTTTTCGAGGACCCATGGACCCGTATGTGACGTGTGTGGTTATTTGACAATGTCACCTTTTAACTGTCAGCAGAAAATACACTAGAATATCGATCTGGCTGCAGATTTGCAAACAATTCCTGGCTTATGAAACGGATGTTAGTGAAGTACTGAAATTCATAAATGGATCGGGGCTCCTCTCACAAGTTCTTGGGTGGGTTTTAAATTTAATTTATTTCTCTTTCCTCTTCTTTCCTTCCATTATTTTTTTCATTTCGTTAAAATGAATATGTTGAGAATTAAGCATTTTCATTTAATGTATTAATCAATTGTTGCCCGTCCTTTTCTTATCTTTTTAGACTCGTATGGGCTCTGATGACCTCGAGTTTTGTGAGCTACTAAGCAATAATAATAATAATATAATAATAATAATAATAATAAGTATGCAGCATTGGCTGAAGAATGTGAAGAGACCGACAGAATTGTTCCTCACACGATAACTGCGACTGGGATTGTGCCTAAGACTTTGAAGACAGGTTTGGACAATTTGGACATGGGTTTCTTGGTATCTACTATACAGAAGTTTGTTATATTGGAGATAGAAACTTTCTGGCTATGTGACAAGTGTTTAACAAAACGGAGGTACTGTAAGTACCTGGCAGATTGCCCGTGCATTAAAGCAGTCATTCTATTATATTGTGAAATAATAATAATAATAATAAATGGAACTTTCTTCAGGGAGTGCCTAGCATCTTTTCATCCGCCTCCGTTTCGAACATTCTCGCCGTGCGATGGGAGAATGAATTGTGTTCGATCGCCGAACGCCTTCCTGAAGCTGCGCCTGTCCCACCTGCCAAGCGCCGCGCCTCCTTCACGAAAGTGAATCTCGTGCACTCGTTTTTCATGTCTTCTTTCGCCTTTCACGCGTCACTTCCCGTTGCGTGCGGTTGCGTCACGGCATGTGCGACGCGCAGGGGTGCACACGTCGCTTCACGAGCCGCGCGTGGCGGGTTCTTGGTTGAGGCCATCTGTCTCCATGCGTTTTGGGGTTTGCGACGTCCATTTTTACAGGCATAGGAATTCTTGAGGTTTTGGTTTTATTTCGTCTTGTAACGATTCTCTGCAACCGTCGTGAGACATCATAAACAAATATTTTAAAAAACCTTCAATCCTTTTCGCCATCATAAAAAGCTTTGTTTTGTAGTGGTACACCAACACTCATGTATGATGTCTTGCGATGGTTGCTTAGAGCCCCGATGACTTAATAAAAGTCGAAAAGTTGACAAGCTGATGAATGATGTATACGACCAAACCTCAAGAATTCTTACCCCTGTTTCGACCAAAAATTTCTGTTGAATTCTTTTTTATCCGTAAGGTGGAGCGTAAAAGTTAGTATTTTGCACATACGATTATTCTACGCATTCTTATTGTAATATCTTATTAGACTTTGTTAACAGACTAAGGTTTTATTTCAACACAAAACATTTTAAGTGCTTATTTCAGTCATCGTAAGGTGAATGTACAAAAATAAATGAACTATTTTGAGAACATAAAATTAACAAGGAAACAGTATATTCATTAAACAGTTCTATAGAAAGACAATAAGGAAACAAACCATCAAAGCTGTATAATTAAAATAAACAATTAAGAAACATAGATTACCTTTCTGTATTAGTTTGTTGCGTATTTGTTCCTTTCCATCAGAATGGGGGCCGAGCGTAAAATTGGCCCTTCCCGTTCATATTGTGGGATGAAATCCGGCATCTTCCAAGAAAGTAGAGGCTCTTTGAAGGTGAGCCAAAAACTAACGTTTCAGAAAAAATCTTTAGGTACTTGTGATTATAACATTAACGTTTGAATTTCAATCGCTCGAGGCAAAATACGTTTCACACTCATCATCCGTGCGCTAATTTCAGGTGAAACGTAAACAAACATAATTAATGGTACTACAAACAAAAATTATTTTTTGATAAGTATTAAATCAGTTATTCTTATTCTTTTATTTTTAATTGCCTGGCAATTTTAAGATAGGTTGGTTGTGATTCTCGGAAGAAATTTTCGTGAACATTTTTTATTTATACCTTTATTAGAAGAGCGGTAGATTTTACCTTGAATACTTGGTACATTACTTAATCAAATTTTTAAGTAAGAAACATTGCTAGATAGTTTTAACATGAATACATCATAGTAGCATATATTTAATTATACGTAAAAAATCTAAATGATAATAAAAAAAGTTAATAAAAATGAAAACGACATACCGAGAAACAAGCACTTAATATCGTACAATATATGTAAAACGTTAACATTAACTTTTTCCCTGCAGTTATGAGACGAATGACTTTTTTGTTGCATTTTGACTGAAGAAATTTAGTAATGACTTCTTTCATAGGTAGGTCCTAACTTTTGAATTTTACATTCACCATAATAATGCTTTAAATTAACGCACGCCGTAATATATGCGGAAAAATTATCACATCTGTCTGCATTTATATTTCGTTGTGTTCATACGTACTTTCAACTTTAATTTACATACCTCATGCACATAAAACCCGATAGTTTAATATATCTCATTTTATGCTTTAAAAAAAGAAATTAATGTTTTAGGCTTCATTATTGTTTGTGTCTAATTACAAGTAGTATTTCATGGTACTTGCAATAATTACCTGACAGCATTTTACCAATTCAAAGAGATGGGACATTTTCTTCGTTGATATCTCCCTCCTTTTCTATGCATGGATTCCTGGATTGTTTTTAAATGTATAGTTAATGCATTAAATTTATTTTGCTACATACCTTTTGGTTTCTTTCATCGTGATACATCCCTTTTCGTTTAATAGAGGAAAAATTCATTAACGGATGACTGCAAGATGCACCGTCATGTAGCCTACTTTCATGATAGTACTAACTTTTTTGCTCAAGTTAGCTTTACGTTAAATATATATTTTCGTTTTCTTTTGCCAAAGTCATCGCGTTCTTCTCGATTCATCCCAGAAAACCGAATACGATTTTACTCAGACGCTTACTCGCTTCTGTTGGCGCATAATCAGATTGCACACCACCTTGATTGTGTTAACGAGTGAACTTCAAAGTTGATGGTAGAACTTTATTGGAAATGTTTTTTATTAACTCTTCCATGTTTTTTAAAACTGCTGGTTTTAATGTCGTCTTATTTTTACTTTTGATTGATTGATTATTATGGACCGGCTGATACAACTGTTGTTGCGTAGTGTGAATACTATTGGTACAGTGCGAAAACAAAAACTTGTCATTCTGTGTTAATTATTATTTAATTTTTGATAATTTACACTGTTTATCTAACAATTATTGTCTTGTTCTCGTAATAATGGTTTCTTGCATAATTTTATTGGTGAATATGATCGGAAGGAAAATGTTTTTCAAAGTAGTCATTGTAAGGAAAAGACGTGGAAGTTAATTCTTAGATGTTGTAGTTCGTCACATAGTAGTGATCAACGGAACGTAACTCGGATTTTGTATGTTTTACGAATTTTCTTTTAGACGTTGTATAGATTTCTAGCATTTTTAACATCACGAGGCCATTTGTATGTAATTTAATCCACACTAATATATAAATGCGTAACGCGAAAGTGCGTTTGTCTGTTTGCTAATTAATCACGACTAAACCTCTGAAATGGTCGTGTTTAAATTTGACAAGAATGTTCATGATGAACATAGGCTAACTTTTATTTTATAAAGCTCTGTAGCCCTATCCCGACCTGGGTTTTTCTCCGGGTAGTGGTGGGCTTTTATAGGCAGGAATGTCATTAATACTTTTGTTTTATTACTCTCGAATTTTTACTGCACAAGTATCTACGAATTATTTTGAATAATAAATTGATAACAGTACGAATTTATTAAATAATTTCTTTTATAAATATTAAATTCGCTACTACCCTCAGGTCCTTGACCACAATAGATGGGATGGTCCGTTGCATGTTTCCGCAGAACAACTTGTTTATTGCCTCCCACGTTGTCGTACGTAGTTAGTAAATGCGTTTTTGACAAAGTTTATTTAATGTGACATGTTCATCTTCCTCGCACGCCACGCAGAGGCTGCTGACAGTTATGCGGTGGGCGCGTGGTGCGAGAAAGTCGCGTGGTGTTCGGGGTGTGGGGAACGCGGGGAGGTTCGGTCTGGTTACGTGAGTGTTGGTTGCTCTAGTTGCGCGCCCACACCGCTTGCTTGGCCCAGCCGCCCCGCCGTGCCAGGTGCCCGCCCAGCCGCGCTCTCGGTCCCACGGCTTGCGCAAGACACCGCTAGCTCTTCTGCACACAAATGAGTCTTCCGTTATGACTCGCGTACGAGGAACTGGCGAAGGTGATCGAGACGAGTTTTTCCCCTCCCTCGAACACGCTTGTCGGCTCGTGTGGTGAAGGAGTTAGCCCAGACTTAGTCCAGAAGTCAGAGGATTTGGTTTTGAGTCCCAGATGGGTAATGTATCCTTTTCCCATATCGACAAACGCCCAATTGAAGCTTTGAATCATTTAACCCTTCACTGCACAATTTTTTTATTGTTGTAAATTTAATATATGACGTCAAATATACTTAGTAATACACGGGGAAAATATGTTTTAAAATCTGACTTACAAATTTTGTTTTTTATAGACAAAAAACCGGTATCGTTATCAGGAGGAACAACGTCCACTTGTGCGTCGTAGTAAACAGGGTTACTACATCTATTTTTTCTCCATGGGTACTCAATTCTATCATTATATTTGGTCAGTTATTCATTATATAGCATTGCAAATCAAGCAGTAAATTCTAAAATTACATAAACATTGTAATTTTGGAAGTTCTGGATTTTTTGGAAAATCGCATAATAATCCAACTATGATTTGTTTTACTATCCCATCTTTCACAATACATTTCATTCACACAAAATAAAATAGGTCGTATTGTATCCAACCTGCGTCATATTCTATTTCTCCATTTGGCACAGCAAACTGGTTGTCATTGAAATTGGGATATTTTCTCATCATTTCAAAACGTTTTACAGCCATTGTCTCAATTATTATTCAGATTACCTATAATTTCATTCTAGTAATTTCTAGCATATGGTGCATGCGCTAATAACATTATGACGAAAGAAATTTACTTCGATCAGTATTAGTAACGGAGAAAGGTTTGTTTGGATTTAGTTAAACACTATATTTGTGTTTCATTTCATATCTTTTCAAACAACTCTTCAGTAAATAAAGAAAATATGAAATAATAATTAAAAAATTGCAAAGACTATTCTTGTTGTGGAATTTCTCTAGGTGAAAAACACGAGCTAGGAAACAGACTTTTTCTTCAGTTCTAAGTAGGGAATCCTGTTTCCTTATCACATTTCTAAATTTTACGGTACCTGGACTTTGAGATGTAGTAGGCCTTACCTGGGGTGACTGTTTGAGGATGGAGAGCCTTCGCTTCTCACCTCTTGTTCCATGTAGACATGGATTGACACTTGGTTGCTTAGTAGATGTAATTGCTTGTCGTTCAAATGGAATAGAATTGATATCACATTTGTTTCACTTGTTATACAAGTAGTCTATAGATAAGTAACCGCTGGAGTTAATAAATGTAGTTTCTCAGGTATATAGTCTGCTTGCTCGTACAGGTTGGTCTATTTCAGCAGCTCGTACAGATGATTTTATTTCAGCAGCAACACTCAATTCATTAATATTGTCCTCTTTTTTCGCGTTATTATAATCTGAATCTTCAAGTTCATCTTCTCTATCTGTTGGTATTGCTAGAGCAATGTCAAACTCTGACGATATCTCAGCTTGTCACCCGATCAGTTATATTTACACAATTCAAAAGAATCAATGAAAAGTTAATGAAAATTGACAATATTTGTTCCCCCCCCTTGATTCCCAATCGCCGCTACTGTAACTGAGAGAAAGAACTCTTGACCATAAACATCGCTCTCTCAACACTGCTAGAGAAATATGATCTGAACTGACAAATGTTAGAGCAAAGCGCTTCCTGGAATAGATGAATGAGAAACTGGACAATGAATCTCAGAAGGAACGAACTGTTTTTATCAAATAATAAATATGTGTTATTAAAAAATTAAATAATATGTTAATAATTCTGTATTTTACATTGTACCAAACTGATACAAATATTTGTTACACTCTAAAAGGACAAATAAGTTACGCAAAAATGCGTTTTACAAAAATCGGTGGGTAATGCTCAGTGGATTAAAAAAAAAAAATTTAATTGCGTCTTTCTGTGATGAGATTTCGCTGCAAATTTGCGAACTTCCTCTTCCTTATGCTTTGAATATTACGAGGTAAAATTCCCGTAGTGTAAATATGGTACATAATAGATTTATCAGACAGAAACCAGTTTGGTCCGTCGAAGTGAGTCAGTCCACCTCCTGACGGTGGGACACAAGGCTCTCAAGTATTTTCTTCCACTTTCCTTTTTCCTATATTCCTAGTTTATCACTTTTTTCTTCTGTACTGACCTTCTCTGTGTGCTGAACGCTCACCCATGTGTTTTATATGCATGGTGACACGTGTCGGAGGGAATGGGAATCCTGGCGAGTTGAACTTCTGCGTGCACTCCGAGATGCGCCCCAATACGCTCGCTACGGCCTCGGCCTCTTCTAGACGGCGATCGTGGGCTAACCCACCCCCGACCAATCGGCTCGGACGAGGCCTTCGACTGAACTCCATGGTGAGACGCGGCGCGCAGGGGGTCCTTCCCGTTGGTCGGCGGCTTTGGAGCAACCCTGCTTAAATAACCGTGCGTGTCCCCGATATATCCTCGTGTCAACCCTGCCACCCCAGTGGGATGTCCCCTTCTTGGACTCCGTGGTAGGTAAGGAACACGGGGATGAAAATTAAAATCCATACACACGGAAACTACTGCCCCAACCTTCCTTTAGGAAGAGGCGACTTGATGCTGGAACTGTGTATTTAATTTTTTCGTAAGGATAGCGACAGGCCCAAAAAAAACTTCGCTTCCTTGTAATTCAGTGTTTATAAGAAGGAAAGACTTTTAAGTCCGTAAGTGCCTGTCGTTTTGCTAAGGCAATTGATAAAGCAATTGGCAAGTTACAGTCTGTCGTGCGCCAGCGGAATGGAGGTATTCTGTTGGAAGCCCGTACAGAGAAACAGATCGAAACCATTTTGGCTTTAAAAGAAATTTTAGACTTTAAAATGAATACGTCCACCCACCCCAGCCTGAACATGTGCAAAGGAGTCGTCAACAACGACGACTTTACACACGAGTCTGATGAAGATCTCATGGACTTCTTTGTGCCCGAAGGCGTCGTAAATATCACTAGGATCATGAGAAATGTTCAGGTAAAGTTAGTTCCCACTTCCACACTAATCCTCACCTTCGATCGTCCCTCTTTTCCATAGATCTAATAGGGAAAGATGTCCAAAGGATCTGAGTTACGGATAGGGTCTCTTTTTCTGAGGCTCGGCGTCGCTACTTGGTAAAACATCCTGTCAGTATGCATAAAACGTTGCGTCAGCGGCGAACTCTTCGAAATGACCTAGTCCCCTTTGAGTTTCTGGTGCATTTCGAAGAAGTGCACAAACAAGCGAAGTGCAACTCTGGAAACCAGGCATGTTTGGACTATCCTTCCGACTTAAAACAAGAACTTCTGGGGTGAAAAATTATTATACCAACAAAATAGAAAATTATTAAGCTAAAATTAACATCTGTCAACCTCCACCTGTACATCAGTTTCAATATCTAAAGCCGATATCATCAAGCAACCGAAGTGTTCTGATCCACGATCCCCTTGACGTTTATCTCGGGGTCGTTCTCGGCAGAGAACTTCAAATACTAAGATGTCTCGTAAACCTGACTTTTTAAAGTCAGATTCTAAAGTTGTTGGCTCACCTTCCTGTAGTCGCCGACGCTCAAGGAGCAAAAATAGTGGACTTGTTATGTACGCATGTTTTGAGATATGTTTTGGTGTGTTGTAATTCAGGAGGGTTTTAGTGAGGTTCATCACGAGCGAAGCGCTGAACTCAGAGGGTAAACCATGACCTTTCATCAGTTTCTACGTTTGATTGAAAGGTTGCTATAAGATCGTCTCTTTTTGGGACATGGCAAGCCGAATGGCAAACTCGCGCCTTGAAGCTGAGGAAGGTAAAAGTCTGCGTTAAGTCTTAGGTGTCATCATCCCTTACGAACAGACGTGAAGAAGTAATCCTTACACACCTTCGTATTGGCCACTTTTTTGTTTTCTATGGTCATCTCTGACGCGGTGAGCCTCCCCCCGACTGTGAAACTTGTAACACAACACTTACCGTGGAACACTTTCTTCTGGAGTGTCTGAACTATGGTACCATCCGACGGCGACACAATCTACCGAACAGTTTGAACGTTCTGCTGGGACAAAATGAACCGATTTTTATACGTCTTTTTAGATTTTTTCTGGAATGTTGCCTCTGGAACTATCTGATATTTCTGCGTATGTCATTACCCAAATCCATTCAAGAAACGGGACTCCTCCCACAAGTTCTGGGGATGGTTTGGATTTAAATCTCTTTTTTCCCCTTTGCATTGAATTTGCATTTTCTCTCTCTCTCTAAATTTACGGTTTTCTTTGTTTTCGGTTATATAATGTTTTTTATGTTTGGATATATTGTAATTCAGGAGGGTTTTTAATGGGTATGGTCGAGTCATTCGGCAAGTCCTACACGCGGGGAGAGACACGTTGGCTTTCCTTACTGCGTAACTCCTTTATCCCTACCTGTGCAAAAATTGTAGGGCTCTAATGACCTCGATGTCTGCGAGCCGT
>NNCF01129922.1:21895-36849 GCA_002313205.1 Laupala kohalensis | reverse complement strand
AAAAAAAAAAAAAAAAAAAAAAAAAAAAAAAAAAAAAAAAAAAAAAACTTCGTTTTGACTAATGATGTAAACTTTCCGACGAGTGAGTTTGAAATGTTTCGATGTTCTTCACTTTATTTTACCGCATTAACTTTAATTTCTGATGTTACGTACTAGCGGTTCTACTTGGAGATAACCGGGATTTGATGAGAAACTGAAATAAAAAATAGCCGGATATTCTGGTATTTAAAATATAGTTTGTTTTAGCTCATTTTGCCCGCCTTTACCCGGAGTTCTTATATACTATTCTAAATTAATATGTTAGTTTTTATGTTTCTCTACTTTCGTGTGATCTAATTTCTTTTATTAATTCCGAAAATTGGACACCGCGAAGAAAACGTACATAAAATACTCAGAGTTCTCATAGTTACCAGCTAATATGTACGTTATTCCGAATTATTTTAAAATCCGGACAGAAGGATAATACACGTTATACGAAAAACTTAATAAACGAAGTGCATAGTGAAAACCTTTGAATTTTTTGAATTTCACTTTTAGGTAATTTTTTGGAAATAATGTTCTTCTACGCCATTATATAATTTTGGTTCTACGTTTCGGTCACGTAGACTAAACGTTCAATGGATTGTCCTCATCACGTATCGCAATCGAACTCTGGTGGACACATTAGTAAGCTTCGCAGAGAACAGTCTTGCGAGTGAAGATTTACATCTGATTAACAGCCAATTTTAATCATTCTTCTACTATGTGATTCTTCAATATGAACCATACTTTGCGCTTTAGGTGCAAGAAACTTTGAAATTTCAAATAATTTCATAGATTACTTTTTCTGATTTTCATTCCACAGAGATTTCATATTATTAGCTTTTATTAGTGTGTCACTTTTTTCTCATTTTAATTGATGTATACAACCCGGCTTATCGACCTTTTGGCCATTACCTGGGCTTTATCTATCTCTTGTTGCCCCTAGACGTTATATCTGTGTTCATTTTCTTCCTATATCTCTCTTCAGGTCCACCGCGAGGAAGTGGGGAACCCCCTACTATCTAGCTGTACAGTTTCTTCAGATCCGTTATTGCATTGACATATTCTACAAATGTCTTATATATTTCGTCCTATGCAATATATTGTTCCCAATTCTTATCACTATATATACCATGTTTTTTTATCTCTTTCATCCATTGTGCTCTTTCTACTTCCACGATCTTACAATTATGTAATACATGATTTACTGCATCTTCTTCTTCACATATATACCATTTGCTTGTTGTTAGATCTCTTTTATACCAGTAGTCCTGGAAATTGCCGCGTCCTATTAAAATCTCATGTCTCAATGTTATTGGGAGAAACCACCTCCTATTTGCATGGCCAAACTTCACATTTGTTATGAATCTACGTGTTATTCTTCCTTCTGCGGCCTTTTTCCATCTTATATTCGAACAACCTATTAATTCTTTACAGATCATTCTCTTCCATCCTTTTGTGTTTTTATCCATTCTTATCAAGTTGTACTTTTCCCAATTGCACTATTTCTCTCCGTATCTACCCTATTCAGTAGTATTTGTCAATTTTTAAATCTATTTTTATTACTTCGATTAACACTTGTAATGCTATGGTTGATGTACTCTTGAAAATACTACTCCAGAGTAAAAGACATCTTCTTTCCTTTCTCAATTTCCTTTCAATGTGCGTATGTTTGCTTTTCTCATATAGTGACTTCCGTATACTATATGTGGTCATAGTGTTTCTTGATATAATCCCATCAATTGCCTTGGTCCTATAGTACTTTTCCTAATGCCAAGTCTTTGTAATCCATTCATGATTTTCTAAATCTTTTGACTTATGTGCTCTATGTGACTTGGAAATGATAACTTATTATCAATCATTATGCCTAAATACTTTATTTCCTGTCTTAATTGTAACCGCCATGTTGGAAATGTAATAATTGGATCTCTTCTGCTTTTCTCTCGCTGCTTTAACCCGAATACCATTCCCTCTGATTTTGTTTTCGAAATTGTTAATTTAATTTCTGCACGTTTTTTCTCAAATTTCTCTAATATATTTGTACTTTTTATGTCCAAATTCTTCCAGCTATTTGTCTCTACTAATGTGGCTATATCGTCTACATGAGCAATTATTTCAACATTCTCTTGGTTCATCGCTTTTAGTATAACATTAATAACCAACTTCCAAAAAATTGGGCCGGTATGGCTGCCCTGTGGCAATTAATAAGTACAGCCTTGCCGCATTGTACTTATTATTCTTTCATTACCCATTTCTAAAATCACATTCCCGTCCTCCAGATACGACTTATTAATTTCATTAGTTGCAGTGGTATACTTCTCTTTTCCAATTCTTTTATTATCGAGGACCATTGGCCTCTGTCTAACGCTCCTTGAATGTCAATGCGTACAAGGAGTACATGTCTTGATGTTCTTTCTTTGACCTTCCATAACAAGTGCCGAGCCGCATCCTCTGTTCCTAGTCCAGCGGTGACGCCGTATTGGTTAGCTTTTATTAGTATATATTGTTTTCAAAAGGAATGCAGGAATATCGATTTTGGAAGGAGAACTTGAAAACAACTATTTTACTTGATACACAACATATACGACACATCTCGATGTCGTTTCACTGCTTTCAATTTTTAATTTGTATGGTTCAGAATAGCATTTAATATTGTGAGATATATATTTAATATCGCCCGTAAGAATACTGTGGGCATTTAATATAGCCTTCAGAAACTGTGTAAGATTTTTAGAAATCATGGTCTATTGTCCATGTTAACTCCCCAGGGCAGAGGGGATGCGAGGCGTGTCATCTTGAAATTCTATACTACTCAATATAATGAGCTGAGGCTTCGTCTGAAGTGTTAAGGAAGATGTTTCACCGCTTTTTATTATTTTTATGTACTTTTTTATTGTAAAAAGAAAAACAAAATTTTTTGTGAAAATTTGGGACGTTTAATCCTAGATTAAACGTCCCCATCGAATCTTAAGGTTAGTGGTTTGTGACGTTTCTTTAAGACAGTTTTCAATTGTCATTATATTTATGTTTCCTAATGTGTTTCAAAATTGTTCAATTTCATCATTTTTCAAAACTGACATGTCATCAGCATATGTCTGAGGTTTAAATTGACTGTACATACGTTATTAGATTCCATTTGAAAAGGATTGTTTTTTAAATTTTGTGTTAATTCAATTCTTATACCCCCAGGGGACTTACTAGTAAGTATGTGTTTAGCAAACACGGGGCCCCGAGCTGAGTCTGGCATTACTTCCACTTACTTGTGCCAGGCTCCTTCCTTGCTCTTTCCTAACCTTCTTGGTCACCTCTTGTTCTTTTCGATCCCGACGCTATTAAGGCTTTTTTCCCATTCCTCTCATTTTTTGTCTTACCCCTCATGTTTTGTCCCCCTTATTCTTTGTCTACCCCTCATGTTAAGATTTTAAATTTGATTTCTTGCTGACATTTCTATCTCGCATTTGGAAGGTGAGGTGTATTGAGAACTCATCTTTCATATGTTCCTAATGTAATTTACTGTCGTCAATTCGTATTTTCTTCTTCAGTGTTTTTTTATTATGTTATACTTATTCCATTGAATTGAATGCGTAAAATAATCCTGTATTACCTGAGAAGTACGAGCAAAATATTTGTTTAATTGATATCAACATCTGTTGATTGTACGCGCTACGCAGACGTTAATCTGAGTTCTGTGCAATTGGCTGGAAATAGCTGTGGTTATTATTGAGTTTTGTTAGCAAGTTGTCAAAATTCTTTCCGTTACTTTATCAACCGCTTTGCAGTTTCATTTCATTGACCTGAAGAATATTTTTTTACATTTTGTATATGAGTGTATCGTACATGTGGCTTGTAAATGCTATAACTGTTGGTCAATTTTGCATTTATAGACCAAGACATGTATTGAACGTCTCTGGTCTGCACCAGTGTACCGAAAATAATCCATAGTATAAATATGTTAATTTAACGTAACTATAAAGTTCGATTACAATTGTGTGTTCTAATTTCTCATATTGTTTGGGAAACAATCTGTTTACCGTTTATACAATGCATTTGAATTTTTTACTTACCGATCTCAGGGAGATAATGGGTATGTTAAAATTCCTTTGCCTACATGTCTTTTCCAACAGTTTTTCTTCGGGCTGACTCTGGAGTTGAACCTATCGTATTTGTTGTTTATAATTTTGGAGAAGATCGTTTTTTCCTTTGTCTCCTCATGTAGATTCATCAGTAGATATATCGTGCGGAGAGTGAGTTTCACTTGTTGTCTTTTGGCGCCTGTGGCTGGTGTTCTGGGTCTGAAATCACGCAAGATCTTTCATTGGCCCCAAAGATCCTCCACTCTGTCATCGAAAAGTATCTTTTTTTTCTTTTTTAAAGAAATTCCCAATAATTTTTGTGGTGAGAGATGGATGTAAGGCTGTTTCTGACCATTGTTAGGAACTTTTCTTATTCTTCTACAAATTCAAGAATATTAGGGAAATGAACCCCGATTTTTTCATGAACCCGACTACTATTGAACTCGGATTCTTCTGAGAAATTAGCTCGGAATCTCTGAGTAATGTACATGTATGGAACATAACTTGTTTTACCATGAAATATTTCACACCTTTTTGTGTTGTTTGAAAACCTATGACTGGTAGTATTTTACTCTTTACGTAAATGTTTTTCGAGTTTTTTCTTCTTCGAGTAATTAATGATTTTTTAAAAATAATATACTTATTGTTATGAACGAAAACGACAATTGAAATATAGGTTTCGAAGAGAGACATGTCTCTTTGGGTAATCCAAGCATTGAATTGGAACTTATCGTTCCACCCAAAAACCACTCAAAGTATTGCATAATAAAATAACTGTTAACTAATAAGTTGAGAAAAATGGGGAAGCAATTCATTCTCTAATTGAAGTCAGGTATCCAGACGTTTGATGTTCGAATATGGCGTTGAACTGCAGCTATCGCGTGGCCATTAGTTGAACCATGTTTGTAAGCGGTGGCGTGGCTGAGGGACATTTTGTGCTGGACTTTTTCCAGTTCCTCTGCAGCTACTGAGTTCACAACACGTGTCTCTTGTGTTATTTCTTTCCTGCTCTTTTTGGATATGAAAAGATTTTTTTCGATTATTTAGAAACCAGTTTTTACTTGAATAGAAGAAGCTAGTACTTCATCTACACTTAAATTTGTTTTACTCTTATCATGATTTTCTTCCTGCGTTAATTGAGAAATCAAATGTTTATGAACGCCTACTAATCGAGACAGTAATGTTTGTTTGTGGGTTTTGAGTACGCGTTTCTCTGTGACGCTCCTCATATTATGGAAATGCATGTTTCGTTTCGACAGAGAAGGCATGTTTAACAGTTGTTATATCTATCCTTCGGTCTGTCACGTGCAAATTGTCCGATAATTTAACATCATCTCAACAAGCTAAAGCTTTGGAATTTTTTAAGGCGTTAGCATTCCCATGGATCTGCAATATTTCGAAGGAATTGCCATCTCATCTCTATCAGAAACAATAAAAAAAATTAAAAAATACACAAGCGTTAATGATACGTATGTTGAATTACTATTAAAAGTATAATATCAATGACGTCGTTAAATGCATTATTTATTTCTTAAAATGAGTTACATAATTTTAAATGATATTTTACTGTGGTCTTTACCTCATTAATTATATTTATTCTGCATTACCTTAGTATTATACTGTGACTATACGGGTTCTTTGTTGTTTGTTATAAACAAATAAAAACTATTAATTGTTATGAACAATTTTTTTAAAAATAAATAATAATTACAAAAAAAAGTATTATTCTCACTCTAATCACTAAATCCAAAGGGGAGGGAACCGAATACTCATTCCTGTGGGAGCCACTTACAATTAAACACAGTACTCCGGTGTTCAAGCAGCAAACAAACATACTTTATTTACACTAAATCCACTATTTTGACATTTATAACACTGATTGTCCTACACATTTTACGCCTACTGCGACATGGTGTTTCCTTATTTTTGGTCTGTATGGGTACTCACCAATTTCTGTGGTAACTTGTTCAGCCTTTCAGGGATCACACTTTACAACATATTACATTTACACTCAGGGCCTGCTGACATTTAATAAACTGACAATTTACTTCTTTTATTACTCTAGGCCTTAACACAATTTTTCTTCGTTACTGTCCTTGATGATCACATACCAGCTGTCTGTGAATGTCGGATGTGCGGAGCGATCAGAGTTCATCGGTCATTAGCTTACTTGTTTGTGAATGGTAATCTTCACGCAACACCAAAGTTCTATCTCCTACTGCTTCTATGAATGAATGTCTATCACGGCTGTGTCGTGACACGTTGTTCTTTTGAATTAATATCTCTTTACTTTTACGTCGATGGCAACATTTACTTTAATTTTGGTCGCTGGCTTATGTATTGCGTCTCGAATACCTGCTCGCCGCTGACCTCCGGACTACACGTCACTGATTATCTGGCCATCACGCTGACTTCTCTGACACACAAATTAACAACCGCAACTCAATACGACTCAACGACATTCACTGTTTCCTACACTGTTTTATGATACTGCTACTATTGTCACCTGCATCAATAATCATTTTGGGTTCTCAGGCGGACCTGTTGGTCTCACGATAGCTATACCCTCCGTCAATTTTACCACACTTCACTTTATCGAAAATCGTTATTTGCTCGATCAGAATCACGACACTCTCGGATAACAAGTCCAAAATCGAAATCAATTCCAAGTCAACATCTGAATCTCATCAGCATCAATTTATAATCATCTCACAAAAATTCTCAGAGTCTTCTCACTAATCATCACCAAAAATCATGTTCGAATCGTCTCAAAAAAAATCTCCGAGTCCTCAAAAATTCACACCAAAAATCATATTTGAATCATCTCACAAATCAACGTCTGAATCTCATCAGAACCAAAATAGAGAATTAGCTCACAAAATCAAAATAGAAAAATCAGCACGGAGAATCATCTGCCGAATCGACTCAGAATCGCAACAAAAATCCTCTGAAAATCAAACTAAAAATCCGCATCTGTGCTTCTCTGCTCTGCTTTTTACTGACAATTTTTGCTCACGTGGTATTCCCCTATTTTTGAACGCTGTCAAGTAAAGTTTTAGGTCTATTTCAGCCCCCCCCACCCACACACACAATTTATATTGGGTATATTCTAAAAGAGGTGTGTTTCTGTAGCCTGTTGCCAATTGCTACTTTCGGCTTCGCCTACACTGAATTTAGATTGGTTCTCGAAATGTTTCTTTCTCTTCAGAATTCTATGGTTCTAAAAGAAGGTCGATCAGCCATTTTGTTTTTTTCTCGGGAACAATGTCCTTTGTTCAGTTTTTCCCTACGCAGTGGTTTCTGCGGCAAGTTCTTTTGACACCTAGTTTTATGTTTTTATGATAGTGCGGCCCCTTTTTTGATGTGGTGTCTCCCCTCATCGAGTTGTAACTTGCCTCTGCTGCACCCTAGTATTATTGCTTCTTTTGAATTTAGACCCCTTTTGTGTTGTATGCCGAAACCATTGCCAAAATTTCCATTTTTAAAACCTCGCCTCTTTTTGGGAGCCGTGTCCCAAGTGACATTCGCTGCCCTTCGCAGTTCTCACGCTCACCCGAAGCCGCTTGGGGATTCGACTGCCCCTTACGTCCGCTCTTGCGCGCAGTCTTTTACATTGAATTTGATATTTTATTATTTCGAAAGGTCCCTACAAGTTCCGGCTTGTGCGCTGCAGACCACACCCCAGTGTCTACAGACCACCTGCAACATCTCCTTCTACGTATTTCAGTTTGTTGCCCTTATATTTGCTTATATTTTTGAGATCGTTGTTCATTCGTTAAACCCATTAATCCACGGTCTCATTATTATTATTATTATTATTATTATTATTCTGCAAGGGCTCTAATGACCTTGACGTTGGCGAGCCCTAAAACCCCAATTAAAAAATACACACACAGTGTGTGTATATTAATGTATCTCTGCTCTATATATTTTTTTCCCTTTTCTGACGTTGTGGCACTTCCAGTGACCGCCAGGCGCCCGTTAAAATTTTTATGCGAATAAAGTAATACAATAGAGGTACTATTTCTTCTTTACTTAGAAGTTGTGAAAATAATAATCCCAAATGTTCTCATTATTTTATTTTCCGTATAGCTAATATTACCGTAGAGTTTTTGGTTACCGTATTTTTTCTTCTACGCTACAAAGAAATCTGATATATTAGTTTTAGAAGCCTAAAGTTAACGGAATTGAACACATGAGATTGAAATAATTTATTAAATATGTCAGTCACGTTCACATTGATTTACTGGTTTCAAGGCACTTTCTCATTGCCTTGTAAAGCATTACTTCTGTAAAGCATGCTTCTGTAAAGCATTGCTTCTGTATTGTGTGTATGCTGGCATTGTTCTGTACGAATAAGTGAATGTAGAAAATGCTAGGGATGATGTAGAACTTAGGTATGCTAGTTATGTAGAACTTAGCTCGTTAAAGCTATTTAAAGAAGTTGGATAGTGTCCATCATGCCGGAATTCGACTAGTTACGGGAGCATACCGCACTAGTCCCATTCCGAGTTTGTATGTCGAGAGTGGTGAACCATCTCTTAACCTCCGGCGGCAACTCCTCATGCTACGACATTTTTGCCTCTTGCAAACTTTACCCGACAATCTGGTGCACAACGCGCTTTTCATCCATCTTCTTCTTTCATCCGTTTCTACAACAACAGACTGAGAGCAACCAAACCTTTTGGATATAGCTCCAAACAAATTTTGGAAACCTTAAATATACGCACACCTAATGTTTTATATCAAGGTTTTAGTAAGTCTCCCCCTTGGGCTTTGCACAAGCCGAAGATTATTTTCGATCTTCTGGATCATGACAAGAAGAACACTCCAGCTCCGATGTTGAGGGTATATTNTTTCAGCTAATCCTCTACAAACACCGGGACCGTATCCCTGTGTTTACCGACGGGTCGAAGCAGGCTGATGGTGTCGGCTGCTCCGTGGTATTTCCCCGTGGGACCTGTGGCTACCGTCTAGGCGACTTGTGCAGTGTTTACACTGCTGAGTGCTACGCCATATTGCGAGCATTGCGAACTACAAAGTGCTCCCGCGGATCACATTTCCTGATTTGTTCTGATTCGCTGAGTGCCCTCCAAGCAATCCAGAACATGTATCCAGCTGATAAGCTGATCCAGAGTATCCAGGATGTGCTTTTCTCACTGCAAAGTGATGGAAAGAACATAATGTTTTGCTGGGTTCCCGGACACGTGGGTATCAGAGGAAATGAGGTAGCAGACGATTCCGCAAAGACGGCATGCCTAAGGAATCGCGTGGATTTCTCCACGATACCAAAACGAGATCTCCTAAATTCCGTCAAGTTGAGGATTCTGAGTGAATGGACAAATGAATGGTTAGCTGTTGAAAGGAATAAACTCCGACTTACCAAATCTTCTGTTAAGTCATGGAGCGGTTCTTGTAGGTCAGCTCGGCGCGACGAGGTCTTGCTGACCCGCCTGCGCATAGGACATTGTCCTCTCACTCATAGGTATCTCTTACTACTTGATGATGAACCCGTTTGTGAGGAGTGTAGCTGTTCTCTGACAGTGCGTCACCTACTAACTGATTGCAGAAGATACTCAAGTATACGGAGACAAATTGGTCTGGCTGCAGATTTACCAACAATTCTCGGAAATGAAACGGTTAATGTTAACAAACTATTGAATTTTATGAGTAGATCGGGGCTCCTCCCACAAGTTCTCGGGAGGGTTTAAAATTTTCATTCCCTTTTCATATTTGCTGTATTCCTTGTTTTCATCGTTCGTTTCTGTAATTTGAAAATATAATATTTAAAAATTGTTTTCTTTTTTTTGTTGTGATATAATGTATTTTTATTGTATTTTCTTTTACTTTCTTTCGTCTTTCTTTTTGGATATTTGTTGATATCAGGAGGGTTTGTTTAGTGGGTATGGTCGAGATATTCGGCGAGTCCCACACACGGGGAAGAGTCACTACGGCTCTTCTCTATGGTGCGAAACTGCATTTTTCCCTACTTGCATGGGCTCTAATGACCTTCGATGTTGGCGAGCCCTAAAGCCCCACAAAAAAAAACCTTAGTTATGACTATGACGAATGAATAAGGCATCTTAGGTATTCGCCTGTGAAACTACGTGGTATACACCAAGGAACATAGGAAATTGATGTCTTTTTGAAAGAAGTCTCAGACTTTTTCCCACACGACTTTTTTGCTTGAACTTTTTCAAGCACTAATTTTTTTAAAAATTGAAAAGTATTTCTGGATTATTTCTTGCGATACTGTTTCTTTAAGTAGTTTAAAGCGAACGTGCTTATAATAAATTTATTGTCAAAAAACAGTACAGACTGCGTATGACCACGTGGAGGACAATAAACTAATTTACTCTCCGGAAGCAAGCGAGGGACCATCCCATCAATTCCGATCAAGGGCCCTAAGGCTGAGACGGATTCAAAAATTGCAGCAAAAGTTCCTAGATAAGATAAAAAGTTAGCTACGAGTTATAATACTAATAGAATGCCAATGTATTAGTAATTTAAGACAAAAAATATATTTTACATGTACAAGTTATTATCGAACTATAGATTATTCTGAGTATAGTGTTTAAAAATCATAAGAGTTAAAAAAAACACTAAATTCACGATTTATTGTTACAATAAACACCCCTTTAGAGAACCTGTATAAGAAATCCGCCTCTATCCGAAGGAAAAACGGAGAAAAACCCGGGCCAGGATGGGTATTCCTCATATTCCTCATTCTGAACATGAGTGAATAAGCGCGGATTCTGACAAACTCATGTTGTGAGTTCACGGCGATGATGTGTATTTTTCCAGGCTTTGTGTGTGGGAAGATCGCACGATAATTTTATAATACAAATTGAAATACATTGATATTATCACAAAACATCGGTCAGTCTGTAAATATCTGGCTTCATCACTAGATGTAACTTAATATGTGTCGTCTCATACTCAGCACCTGTGCGTAAAGAATCGAGAAACATTTATATTTAAATTATATTTGATAAATTATTTCGAGAATGAGTTTCTGTTGCAAAAATCGTGAAATATAAATTAATTTAAACTAAAAATTATTAATGGAAGCACTATTTAAATATTAAATTTTGTAAACAATTATTAACATTAATCGAATTCACATAGGCGAGTTAGAATTTATTTGTGTTAGATGATACCTTACATTTTACCGGTCTCATAGCGTTCGACTATTTCTCTCCAACCACATTCTGTTGCAGATATCCGTGTTGGGATTTTCATGAGTGTTTCTCCATTACTAGAAATTTACGGTGCTTGCGGTAAATGTTTTTGCAATTCTAATTTCCTTTGTGTTAGGATTTTATTGAGTAAATCATAAACATGTTTTCGAGTTATTTATTGCTACTTTCATTCGTGTAAAAAATCGTGAAAGGATGGGACGTGTAAAATATTGCCATTCATGTTTTACTTCGTTGTTTTGTTCAAATCTAGTAATTAAACATCACTTGTCTTTGAATAGAAAGAACTTCGAAGTATAATTTACTTGTTTCTTAAAGCTTATTCACATATAGATTCATCAGTTTTGTTGTTCACTTGAAAATTAATGGACTGAAATGAGCTAACGTTTGCTTATATCGAATTGATGAAATTATTAAAAGAATCATTTCCCCCCTCTCGATCCGCGTAGTAAACGTAACCATTTAGTTGAATCGCTCTGTGAATACAATGAGAACTGATGTGTTTTTATTGGAAGGTTGGAACAACGAACCTGCACGATTTGATTGATTTAAGACCCACTCCCTAAATCTCTTGTTTTCAAAGGAAAGCAATCCGGAAATGAAATTTTGAAAGAAGGAGGTACGAACGGAAGAAAGGGCGATGTTGTTTACTCTTTGAGGAACTTTGAAAATGCATAAGTTTTTCTTGTATTTTATGCATCTTGTTTTTATCATGACCCTAGTTTTAATAATGTTAATGAAAAACTCCATTTTTTAAATTTTATTTTTGAACAAGTAGTGCAGCTATACGTTGAAAAAATGTTTTCATACTTGCAGGAAACATGGTTCTTGTGAATGCTTAACGGTGTAGGGTCACCAAATTGTACGTTTAGTTTCAGAGGATTGGTTTTGCGACAGCGCACATCGCATGTTTTGTGAAGTTATTTGTCCGTATTCATGAATGGAAAGGCGGAGTGATGCAAGAGTTGAAGCGAACTTCGCATCAATCATTTTTTCTTCTTTTCGTCTTTTCGGTAGACATTGCTAGGGAATCTTGGTCGGCGGAAGATCAAACTCGGCACAGCTGCAGAACCATCTCTAAGGGAGGATTGGAGGGTCACAATGTCCTTATGTCGTTGCAAATCGCTCCCCTCGCCTGCGGCCCTGCCCTAACCTTCACCCAATTCCAGAGCGTGCTTTGCTTTTCCCCGCTTCGCTTGCTCTTGGCGCGCCCGCCGTACAGCCACTTTCGCTCTCGAGATCTCCCCCCCCCCCTTCACTTCTGCCACCCACACGTCCTTCACCGACCTTCTACCCGTCCGTCCATGGGTTGCGGGAAGTCCAATTCCTTCGCCCCTCCATATAGACCTTGGACACGAGATCGCTGAAATATGCTCTTATTTATTAATGTTCCTCCACATATTAATTATGGGCGATGATCGGAAACATTACGATTAATTTCATTTTACAATTAATATTCATCTATTGATCATTGTGAATCAATTGATCAGCGCAATAATCGGTTAGTCTTCCAAACTATTAATTTCTTATTAATTATTAAAGTGTTCCAAGTAATACTCGTATATCGTAAAACAATTTTTGTACATTATTTACATTTGAGATATTTGATACATTAGTGACTTCATTTCTTCATCTTCTTTTATTATTATCATTATTTTTATTGTGTCTTCATTATACTTTGAGACGTGATTTCACACAAAATTTCACACGTTTATAAGTATTTGTGAAAAACATTTTAAATATATGGTTTATTCCATTTATCAAATGTGTGCCGTACGAAGTCGAAAGCTGATAGACTTCTTTCAATCTGTGCGAATTACACACACTCACTTCCGTACGTCACATTTATGAATTGGTATGGAGTATGGATCCCAATTAACTTATGAAATAATTTATCGTTATACATGAATCGTTACTTTATGGTTTATCCCTGTATACACTTATCGACATTTGTAACATGATAGGAATTGTAAATATCGAGGAAGCAACTTATCGTGTTTGCAGATAATTGCGAAAAAATTCCGGAAGTAACCCCTTACCCGCAATTCATTTTAGAATTTATTTTCTTTCCAGAATTAAAATATGTTATAATATGGTTTTAAACGAAAGTTTCGGTATCAGGTAATGTCATCACATAACAAGTAAAATTATGTTATTATTGTTATTTTTTCAGTCGTGCTTCAGTTTTGCTTTGAACGAATCTTTTCAGGTTACGCAAAACGTCTGCGTCGTACGAGGACTTCATCTGGAACTTCGTCTTCCAGACTTCAGTTCTTTTATCAGTCTACAAAAGTACCTATGTAAACGTATTTTAATAATATAATAACCTCGTTGTAGGGATCTTCGCTTGTAGTTTGAGTGATTAGTTGTCGCATGAGATGTGCGAAGATCGTTCATCATCGTGTAATTATGCCTCATAGCCCGAAACATCTGACCAGATCTCAGAACGCTGATTTTCGAAATAGATTCTGAAGAATCTGTTTATATAATAAACCGGATTGTAAAAATTAATTTAATACGAAAATCTACTTGAATAACTATGAATTTCAAATTCGGCTCCTCGATATTGAATACGTTTCTAATTTTTTACGAGTTGAATGATGCATTCATTTAACTTGTTAGTTTTGTAGATAGAACTTTATTTCTAAGGAAGGTGAATCACCTTTGAGACTAGACGTTGACAATTTTTCTTTCGACTTCCATCCTTGAACAAGTGCTGAGGAGAGTAATGATTGGCAGGCTTAGGCTCATAAGTAACTTTTAGAAGATGTGACTAGCACACATCTCTTTCACTTTCGGTGGCGAACTGTTTTATCGTACGCCTGATTCATTGGCAGGATTTACTTTCACGTTTCCATGAGCGATACTGGTACTTGACAAATGTACCGACTCTACAAAAGTGTGCGCAAAAAAAGTGTCTGACTTTGATGTGATCGAATATCCGAAATTGGGGTCGTTAATTTACTCCCAAGCATTGAGCAGTTTTGTAAGGTTCGCTTAGTCCTTTACGGTTATCAAACTTCGTGATGTTCCTCCAATGATACTTAAGTGAATAGTGTTAATTCGTTCGTATCATACACGATTCTTGTCTACAAGTGTTTTATTATTTTATTATTACTTCTCAAATTAAAAATGGTTGGGTATAAATGTGTTCTCTCTTCTCGTTATAAAACAGAAGATGGTGGTTTCTTCACTGTAAGTACACTTTTAAGAACATTTTAAAGCAAGTACTATTATACAACAGTCATTTGTAATTTTGTAATGGATCATTGATATTGACGATTGTATTTGCCTTTCCCCCCAGGGGACTTACATCTAGTAAGTACGTGTTTGGCGAACACGGGGCCCCGAGCTGAGTCTGGCATTACTATCACTTACTTGTGCCATGCTCCTTCCTTTCTCTTTCCTGATCTCCCTTGGTCACCTCTTGTTCTTTTCGATCCCGACACTATTAGGGTTAGGGTATCTTTCATTTTCCTCTTTCCTCTTCTCGGAAAATTAGATGTTTTCGGAATGGATTCATCAGCGGCATGATGAATCACCTGGGTCAGATGGTCGACCCTCTCTTGGACATTACCCGTTTCTCTGAAGACAGACAGGGAACGGTACTGTGTCCAATTAGCCTTACTGAGAATCCATTTCTGTGGCTTGCTTTCGGGAA